>JAXIVJ010001091.1:0-55000 GCA_036785665.1 Chirona hameri | reverse complement strand
TTTCAAGTATTTTACTGGTAAGTGTGGTAACGATACCACCGACGACATATCACCGTTCATCATGACGACCAGCATTGGCGCTTCTCGCGCCATCTATATCAAACCACTCGTTCCCAGCTCAGGGCGACATCTATAACAAAATCATCTCTTGAATAGTTCGCTTCTGTCACAATAGATGACGCTGTAAGCGAGTTGTCCGTGCATCTTTATACATAGGTGGCGCTTCAAGCGGCGGTGTTAGTTGTCGATGCTCATTGCTCCACCACCAGCCCATTGCAGAAGCTCCGCCACCGGACGCTACAGAGTGTAACCGCTTGCTGTTCACTGTTCACATTTATTCATGGATAGCGCGTTAGTACGATACAATATGAATAAACGCCATTTTGTACATGCTGCCCTCGATGTCAGGTCACAGCGGTTGTATTCGGAATAAGCGCTAACTAAAGGTAGGTACCCACAACTTCTCAATTATCTGCAGGCCCGTAGCCAGGGTGAATTTCCTGGGGGTGCACAACAATTATCAGAGGGTGCACAACCATTAGCATAGATTTACCAACCCAAAGTCTTAGCTTGTAGAAAATATATTGTATCTGAACATACCTAAGTGTCTTGATAGGTGTCCTTATACTTGGTGGATTGTACTGAAAGGTTGAAAAGCACTTGTTTTTGAACAAACACCATTGTTTTTGTTCGACAGCGAATGTCCTTTACCGTTACTACTGGTGGTGCACAGACTAAAGTCAGAGGGTACACAGAGGCCACAGAGCTGCCAGGGGGTGCAAGGGCTGGGCACTGGGCACCCAGTGTACCCGCCTGGCTACAGATCTGGTTCTCCATGTCGTTGTTCTGACATGCTGGTATTTTTTTTCTTCTCAGCACTGCGGTATTTCCGTGGTGGTATTGCATTGTCACACAATGCATATCTGCATTATACAGATGTGCGTTGTGTGACAATGCTCCTTTGAGAGATTTTGCATGGAGATCTGCGATCTATTTTCTGTACACATCCTAGCAATACCACCACGGAAATACCGCAGTGCTGAAAAAATGCCAGCATGTCAGAACGACGACATGGAGAACCAGGTCTGTAGCCAGGCCTTATTTAGCTAACCTCGCCAACATGAGATTGTCGATATTAGACCCGTGCAGGTGGCAGGATCCAATAGATTCCGACAAGCTTTTGGGAGTGCATTTAGGATCTCCGTGGATTTTTCGACACAAACTTCTTAAAGGAAATAGTTCACCTTCGGGAAATTTTCCAGAACATGATTTTATTATATTTTTAATACAGTTCCTTTTTTTATTTTCAAAAATGGTCCTACATCGCGCCAATTCAGGACAGAAGGTCGTAAATTATTAATGTTATGGTGTGCGTTATTGGTCTGCGCATGCTCCATGGCAGTGCTGGCACTTTCAGACGGTACGGTACATCATATATGCGCCGTATTCCTTCGCCAAAAAGTCAAATATCTTCGGCTGGAGAGTCTTTTCAACCAAGAAAGTTCCAGATAGAGATTTATCAACACGGGCTACAAAACTGCTATTTCAGTTCAAAACCAATGTTGAAGGTGAACTATTTCCTTTAATACATGAGATCCTAACGAATCTAGAGACGATTTAAAAAAAGATTGGTACAAGGTTCCAGCGTATCCAGGGATACGATCCAGGGATCCGAGGCATACGACCCCGAGTTCCGTTTTGTATCCACCCATATGCCTGTGCAGTGTTCATGGCAATGTTCATGTAACACATGCTAATGTAAACTAGGCTACTGGAAGATCCGAAACAATCCGAAAAGAAGTGGAGTCGATATAGAAGCAACGCATTTTTTTCAAACGTACATTTAGTACGCTTATATAAGTATCAGGAACATATTCAAAATTAAATGACTTCGGAACTGTGGTCTGTGCTTAGTTTACATGAAAACTCAAGAATAGTATGCGAGTTCCGACCAATTTTAGTCGTTCTTCGTTAGGCAAAACCATATAAGTCTCGCTTATCAGTCGCCAGTTGTTGGTTACTGTGATACTCTCATGCAAGGCGGGGATCACGGGATCACAGGCCCAAGGCGGGGATACACGGGATCACGGGCCCAAGGCGGGGATACACGGGATCACAGGCCCAATGCGGGGATACACGGGATCACAGGCACAAGGCGGGGATACACGGGATCACGGGCCCAAGGCGGGGATACACGGGATCACAGGCCCAAGGCGGGGATACACGGGATCACAGGCCCAAGGCGGGGATACACGGGATCACGGGCCCAAGGCGGGGATACACGGGATCACAGGCCCAAGGCGGGGATACACGGGATCACAGGCCCAAGGCGGGGATACACGGGATCACAGGCCCAAGGCGGGGATACACGGGATCACAGGCCCAAGGCGGGGATACACAGGATCACAGGCCCAAGGCGGGGATACACGGGATCACAGGCCCAAGGCGGGGATACACGGGATCACGGGCCCAAGGCGGGGATACACGGGATCACGGGCCCAAGGCGGGGATACACGGGATCACGGGCCCAAGGCGGGGATACACGGGATCACGGGCCCAAGGCGGGGATACACGGGATCACGGGCCCAAGGCAGGGATACACGGGATCACGGGCCCAAGGCGGGGATACACGGGATCACAGGCACAAGGCGGGGATACACGGGATCACAGGCCCAAGGCGGGGATACACGGGATCACAGGCCCAAGGCGGGGATACACGGGATCACGGGCCCAAGGCAGAGATACACGGGATCACAGGCCCAAGGCGGGGATACACGGGATCACAGGCCCAAGGCGGGGATACACGGGATCACAGGCCCAAGGCGGGGATACACGGGATCACGGGCCCAAGGCGGGGATACATGGGATCACGGGCCCAAGGCGGGGATACACGGGATCACAGGCCCAAGGCGGGGATACACGGGATCACGGGCCCAAGGCGGGGATACACGGGATCACGGGCCCAAGGCAGGGATACACGGGATCACGGGCCCAAGGCGGGGATACACGGGATCACGGGCCCAAGGCGGGGATACACGGGATCACGGGCCCAAGGCGGGGATACACGGGATCACAGGCCCAAGGCGGGGATACACGGGATCACAGGCCCAAGGCGGGGATACACGGGATCACGGGCCCAAGGCGGGGATACACGGGATCACAGGCCCAAGGCGGGGATACACGGGATCACAGGCCCAAGGCGGGGATACACGGGATCACGGGCCCAAGGCGGGGATACACGGGATCACGGGCCCAAGGCGGGGATACACGGGATCACAGGCCCAAGGCGGGGATACACGGGATCACGGGCCCAAGGCGGGGATACACGGGATCACGGGCCCAAGGCGGGGATACACGGGATCACGGGCCCAAGGCGGGGATACACGGGATCACGGGCCCAAGGCGGGGATACACGGGATCACGGGCCCAAGGCGGGGATACACGGGATCACGGGCCCGAGGCGGGGATACACGGGATCACGGGCCCAAGGCGGGGATACACGGGATCACGGGCCCAAGGCGGGGATACACGGGATCACGGGCCCAAGGCGGGGATACACGGGATCACGGGCCCAAGGCGGGGATACACGGGATCACGGGCCCAAGGCGGGGATACACGGGATCACGGGCCCAAGGCGGGGATACACGGGATCACAGGCCCAAGGCGGGGATACACGGGATCACGGGCCCAAGGCGGGGATACACGGGATCACGGGCCCAAGGCGGGGATACACGGGATCACGGGCCCAAGGCGGGGATACACGGGATCACGGTCCCAAGGCGGGGATACACGGGATCACGGTCCCAAGGCGGGGATACACGGGATCACGGGCCCAAGGCGGGGATACACGGGATCACGGGCCCAAGGCGGGGATACACGGGATCACGGGCCCAAGGCGGGGATACACGGGATCACGGGCCCAAGGCGGGGATACATGGGATCGCAGGCCCAAGGCGGGGATACACGGGATCACGGGCCCAAGGCGGGGATACACGGGATCACGGGCCCAAGGCGGGGATACACGGGATCACAGGCCCAAGGCGGGGATACACGGGATCACAGGCCCAAGGCGGGGATACACGGGATCACGGTCCCAAGGCGGGGATACACGGGATCACAGGCCCAGGGCGGGGATACACGGGATCACGGGCCCAAGGCGGGTATACACGGGATCACGGGCCCAAGGCGGGGATACACGGGATCACGGGCCCAAGGCGGGTATACACGGGATCACGGGCCCAAGGCGGGGATACACGGGATCACGGGCCCAAGGCGGGGATACACGGGATCACGGGCCCAAGGCGGGGATACACGGGATCACGGGCCCAAGGCGGGGATACACGGGATCACGGGCCCAAGGCGGGGATACACGGGATCACAGGCCCAAGGCGGGGATACACGGGATCACAGGCCCAAGGCGGGGATACACGGGATCACGGGCCCAAGGCGGGGATACACGGGATCACGGGCCCAAGCCGGGATACACGGGATCACAGGCCCAAGGCGGGGATACACGGGATCACGGGCCCCAGGCGGGGATACACGGGATCACGGGCCCAAGGCGGGGATACACGGGATCACAGGCCCAAGGCGGGGATACACGGGATCACAGGCCCAAGGCGGGGATACACGGGATCACAGGCCCAAGGCGGGGATACACGGGATCACAGGCCCAAGGCGGGGATACACGGGATCACAGGCCCAAGGCGGGGATACACGGGATCACAGGCCCAAGGCGGGGATACACGGGATCACAGGCCCAAGGCGGGGATACACGGGATCACAGGCCCAAGGCGGGGATACACGGGATCACGGGCCCAAGGCGGGGATACACGGGATCACGGGCCCAAGGCGGGGATACACGGGATCACGGGCCCAAGGCGGGAATACACGGGATCACGGGCCCAAGGCGGGGATACACGGGATCACAGGCCCAATGCGGGGATACACGGGAGCACAGGCCCAAGGCGGGGATACACGGGATCACAGGCCCAAGGCGGGGATACACGGGATCACAGGCCCAAGGCGGAGATACACGGGATCACAGGCCCAAGGCGGGGATGCACGGGATCACAGGCCCAAGGCGGGGATACACGGGATCACAGGCCCAAGGCGGGGATACACGGGATCACGGGCCCAAGGCGGGGATACACGGGATCACGGGCCCAAGGCGGGGATACACGGGATCACGGGCCCAAGGCGGGGATACACGGGATCACGGGCCCAAGGCGGGGATACACGGGATCACAGGCCCAAGGCGGGGATACACGGGATCACAGGCCCAAGGCGGGGATACACGGGATCACGGGCCCAAGGCGGGGATACACGGGATCACGGGCCCAAGCCGGGATACACGGGATCACAGGCCCAAGGCGGGGATACACGGGATCACGGGCCCCAGGCGGGGATACACGGGATCACGGGCCCAAGGCGGGGATACACGGGATCACAGGCCCAAGGCGGGGATACACGGGATCACAGGCCCAAGGCGGGGATACACGGGATCACAGGCCCAAGGCGGGGATACACGGGATCACAGGCCCAAGGCTGGGATACACGGGATCACAGGCCCAAGGCGGGGATACACGGGATCACAGGCCCAAGGCGGGGATACACGGGATCACAGGCCCAAGGCGGGGATACACGGGATCACAGGCCCAAGGCGGGGATACACGGGATCACGGGCCCAAGGCGGGGATACACGGGATCACGGGCCCAAGGCGGGGATACACGGGATCACGGGCCCAAGGCGGGGATACACGGGATCACGGGCCCAAGGCGGGGATACACGGGATCACAGGCCCAATGCGGGGATACACGGGAGCACAGGCCCAAGGCGGGGATACACGGGATCACAGGCCCAAGGCGGGGATACACGGGATCACAGGCCCAAGGCGGAGATACACGGGATCACAGGCCCAAGGCGGGGATGCACGGGATCACAGGCCCAAGGCGGGGATACACGGGATCACAGGCCCAAGGCGGGGATACACGGGATCACGGGCCCAAGGCGGGGATACACGGGATCATGGGCCCAAGGTGGGGATACACGGGATCACAGGCCCAAGGCGGGGATGCACGGGATCGCAGGCCCAAGGCGGGGATACACGGGATCACGGGCCCAAGGCGGGGATACACGGGATCACGGGCCCAAGGCGGGGATACACGGGATCACAGGCCCAAGGCGGGGATACACGGGATCACAGGCCCAAGGCGGGGATACACGGGATCACGGGCCCAAGCCGGGATACACGGGATCACGGGCACAAGCCGGGATACACGGGATCACGGGCCCAAGGCGGGGATACACGGGATCACGGGCCCAAGGCGGGGATACACGGGATCATGGGCCCAAGCCGGGATACACGGGATCACGGGCCCAAGGCGGGGATACACGGGATCACGGGCCCAAGCCGGGATACACTGGATCACGGGCCCAAGGCGGGGATACACGGGATCACAGGCCCAAGGCGGGGATACACGGGATCACAGGCCCAAGGCGGGGATACACGGGATCACAGGACCAAGGCGGGGATACACGGGATCACAGGCCCAAGACGGGGATACACGGGATCACAGGCCCAAGGCGGGGATACACGGGATCACGGGCCCAAGGCGGGGATACACGGGATCACAGGCCCAAGGCGGGGATACACGTGATCACGGGCCCAAGGCGGGGATACACGGGATCACGGGCCCAAGGCGGGGATACACGGGATCACGGGCCCAAGCCGGGATACACGGGATCACAGGCCCAAGGCGGGGATACACGGGATCACGGGCCCAAGGCGGGGATACACGGGATCACGGGCCCAAGGCGGGGATGCACGGGATCACAGGCCCAAGGCGGGGATACACGGGATCACAGGCCCAAGGCGGGGATACACGGGATCACAGGCCCAAGGCGGGGATACACGGGATCACGGGCCCAAGGCGGGGATACACGGGATCACGGGCCCAAGGCGGGGATACACGGGATCACGGGCCCAAGGCGGGGATACACGGGATCACGGGCCCAAGGCGGGGATACACGGGATCACGGGCCCAAGGCAGGGATACACGGGATCACGGGCCCAAGGCGGGGATACACGGGATCACAGGCACAAGGCGGGGATACACGGGATCACAGGCCCAAGGCGGGGATACACGGGATCACAGGCCCAAGGCGGGGATACACGGGATCACGGGCCCAAGGCGGAGATACACGGGATCACAGGCCCAAGGCGGGGATACACGGGATCACAGGCCCAAGGCGGGGATACACGGGATCACAGGCCCAAGGCGGGGATACACGGGATCACGGGCCCAAGGCGGGGATACACGGGATCACGGGCCCAAGGCGGGGATACACGGGATCACAGGCCCAAGGCGGGGATACACGGGATCACGGGCCCAAGGCGGGGATACACGGGATCACGGGCCCAAGGCGGGGATACACGGGATCACAGGCCCAAGGCGGGGATACACGGGATCACGGGCCCAAGGCAGGGATACACGGGATCACGGGCCCAAGGCGGGGATACACGGGATCACGGGCCCAAGGCGGGGATACACGGGATCACGGGCCCAAGGCGGGGATACACGGGATCACAGGCCCAAGGCGGGGATACACGGGATCACAGGCCCAAGGCGGGGATACACGGGATCACGGGCCCAAGGCGGGGATACACGGGATCACAGGCCCAAGGCGGGGATACACGGGATCACAGGCCCAAGGCGGGGATACACGGGATCACGGGCCCAAGGCGGGGATACACGGGATCACAGGCCCAAGGCGGGGATACACGGGATCGCAGGCCCAAGGCGGGGATACACGGGATCACGGGCCCAAGGCGGGGATACACGGGATCATGGGCCCAAGGCGGGGATACACGGGATCACGGGCCCAAGGCGGGGATACACGGGATCACGGGCCCAAGGCGGGGATACACGGGATCACGGGCCCAAGGCGGGGATACATGGGATCACGGGCCCAAGGCGGGGATACACGGGATCACGGGCCCAAGGCGGGGATACACGGGATCACGGGCCCAAGGCGGGGATACACGGGATCACGGGCCCAAGGCGGGGATACACGGGATCACGGGCCCAAGGCGGGGATACACGGGATCACGGGCCCAAGGCGGGATACACGGGATCACAAGCCCAATCCGGGGATACACGGGATCACGGGCCCAAGGCGGGGATACACGGGATCACAGGCCCAAGGCGGGGATACACGGGATCACGGGCCCAAGGCGGGGATACACGGGATCACGGGCCCAAGGCGGGGATACACGGGATCACGGGCCCAAGGCGGGGATACACGGGATCACGGGCCCAAGGCGGGGATACACGGGATCACGGGCCCAAGGCGGGGATACACGGGATCACGGGCCCAAGGCGGGGATACACGGGATCACAGGCCCAAGGCGGGGATACATGGGATCGCAGGCCCAAGGCGGGGATACACGGGATCACGGGCCCAAGGCGGGGATACACGGGATCACGGGCCCAAGGCGGGGATACACGGGATCACGGGCCCAAGGCGGGGATGCACGGGATCACAGGCCCAAGGCGGGGATACACGGGATCACGGTCCCAAGGCGGGGATACACGGGATCACAGGCCCAAGGCGGGGATACACGGGATCACGGGCCCAAGGCGGGGATACACGGGATCACGGGCCCAAGGCGGGGATACACGGGATCACGGGCCCAAGGCGGGGATACACGGGATCACGGGCCCAAGGCGGGGATACACGGGATCACGGGCCCAAGGCGGGGATACACGGGATCACGGGCCCAAGGCGGGGATACACGGGATCACGGGCCCAAGGCGGGGATACACGGGATCACGGGCCCAAGGCGGGGATACACGGGATCACGGGCCCAAGGCGGGGATACACGTGATCACGGGCCCAAGGCGGGGATACACGGGATCACAGGCCCAAGGCGGGGATACACGGGATCACAGGCCCAAGGCGGGGATACACGGGATCACGGGCCCAAGGCGGGGATACACGGGATCACGGGCCCAAGCCGGGATACACGGGATCACAGGCCCAAGGCGGGGATACACGGGATCACGGGCCCCAGGCGGGGATACACGGGATCACGGGCCCAAGGCGGGGATACACGGGATCACAGGCCCAAGGCGGGGATACACGGGATCACAGGCCCAAGGCGGGGATACACGGGATCACAGGCCCAAGGCGGGGATACACGGGATCACAGGCCCAAGGCGGGGATACACGGGATCACAGGCCCAAGGCGGGGATACACGGGATCCCAGGCCCAAGGCGGGGATACACGGGATCACAGGCCCAAGGCGGGGATACACGGGATCACAGGCCCAAGGCGGGGATACACGGGATCACAGGTCCAATGCGGGGATACACGGGATCACGGGCCCAAGGCGGGGATACACGGGATCACGGGCCCAAGGCGGGGATATACGGGATCACGGGCCCAAGGCGGGGATACACGGGATCACAGGCCCAATGCGGGGATACACGGGAGCACAAACCCAAGGCGGGGATACACGGGATCACAGGCCCAAGGCGGGGATACACGGGATCACAGGCCCAAGGCGGGGATACACGGGATCACAGGCCCAAGGCGGGGATGCACGGGATCACAGGCCCAAGGCGGGGATACACGGGATCACAGGCCCAAGGCGGGGATACACGGGATCACGGGCCCAAGGCGGGGATACACGGGATCATGGGCCCAAGGTGGGGATACACGGGATCACAGGCCCAAGGCGGGGATGCACGGGATCACAGGCCCAAGGCGGGGATACACGGGATCACGGGCTTAAGGCGGGGATACACGGGATCACGGGCCCAAGGCGGGGATACACGGGATCACAGGCCCAAGGCGGGGATACACGGGATCACAGGCCCAAGGCGGGGATACACGGGATCACGGGCCCAAGCCGGGATACACGGGATCACGGGCCCAAGCCGGGATACACGGGATCACGGGCCCAAGGCGGGGATACACGGGATCACGGGCCCAAGGCGGGGATACACGGGATCATGGGCCCAAGCCGGGATACACGGGATCACGGGCCCAAGGCGGGGATACACGGGATCACGGGCCCAAGCCGGGATACACTGGATCACGGGCCCAAGGCGGGGATACACGGGATCACAGGCCCAAGGCGGGGATACACGGGATCACAGGCCCAAGGCGGGGATACACGGGATCACAGGACCAAGGCGGGGATACACGGGATCACAGGCCCAAGACGGGGATACACGGGATCACAGGCCCAAGGCGGGGATACACGGGATCACGGGCCCAAGGCGGGGATACACGGGATCACAGGCCCAAGGCGGGGATACACGGGATCACGGGCCCAAGGCGGGGATACACGGGTTCACGGGCCCAAGGCGGGGATACACGGGATCACGGGCCCAAGCCGGGATACACGGGATCACAGGCCCAAGGCGGGGATACACGGGATCACGGGCCCAAGGCGGGGATACACGGGATCACGGGACCAAGGCGGGGATACACGGGATCACAGGCCCAAGGCGGGGATACACGGGATCACAGGCCCAAGGCGGGGATACACGGGATCACAGGCCCAAGGCGGGGATACACGGGATCACAGGCCCAAGGCGGGGATACACGGGATCACAGGCCCAATGCGGGGATACACGGGATCACAGGCCCAAGGCGGGGATACACGGGATCACAGGCCCAAGGCGGGGATACACGGGATCACAGGCCCAAGGCGGGGATACACGGGATCACGGGCCCAAGGCGGGGATACACGGGATCACAGGCCCAAGGCGGGGATACAGGGGATCACAGGCCCAAGGCGGGGATACACGGGATCACAGGCCCAAGCCGGGATACACGGGATCACATGCCCAAGGCGGGGATACACGGGATCACAGGCCCAAGGCGGGGATACACGGGATCACAGGCCCAAGGCGGGGATACACGGGATCACAGGCCCAAGGCGGGGATACACGGGATCACAGGCCCAAGCCGGGATACACGGGATCACAGGCCCAAGGCGGGGATACACGGGATCACAGGCTCAAGGCGGGGATACACGGGATCACAGGCCCAAGGCGGGGATACACGGGATCACAGGCCCAAGGCGGGGATACACGGGATCACAGGCCCAAGGCGGGGATACACGGGAGCACAGGCCCAAGGCGGGGATACACGGGATCACAGGCCCAAGGCGGGGATACACGGGATCACAGGCCCAAGGCGGGGATACACGGGATCACGGGCCCAAGGCGGGGATACACGGGATCACGGGCCCAAGGCGGGGATACACGGGATCACAGGCCCAAGGCGGGGATACACGGGATCACAGGCCCAAGCCGGGATACACGGGATCACGGGCCCAAGGCGGGGATACACGGGATCACAGGCCCAATACGGGGATACACGGGATCGCAGGCCCAATGCGCGGATACACGGGATCACAGGCCCAAGGCGGGGATACACGGGATCACAGGCCCAAGGCGGGGATACACGGGATCACAGGCCCAAGGCGGGGATACACGGGATCACAGGCCCAATGCGGGGATACACGAGATCACATGCCCAAGGCGGGGATACACGGGATCACGGGCCCAAGGCGGGGATACACAGGATTACAGGCCCAAGGCGGGGATACACGGGATCGCGGGCCCAAGGCGGGGATACACGGGATCACAGGCCCAAGGCGGGGATACACGGGATCACAGGCCCAAGGCGGGGATACACGGGATCACGGGCCCAAGGCGGGGATACACGGGATCACGGGCCCAAGGCGGGGATACACGGGATCACAGGCCCAAGGCGGGGATACACGAGATCGCGGGCCCAAGGCGGAGATACACGGGAGCACAGGCCCAAGGCGGGGATACACGGGATCACAGGCCCAAGGCGGGGATACACGGGATCACAGGCCCAAGGCGGGGATACACGGGATCACGGGCCCAAGGCCGGGATACACGGGATCACAGGCCCAAGGCGGGGATACACGGGATCACGGGCCCAAGGCGGGGATACACGAGATCGCGGGCCCAAGGCGGGGATACACGGGATCACAGGCCCAAGGCGGGGATACACGGGATCACAGGCCCAAGGCGGGGATACACGGGATCACGGGCCCAAGGCGGGGATACACGGGATCACGGGCCCAAGGCGGGGATACACGAGATCGCGGGCCCAAGGCGGGGATACACGGGATCACAGCCCAAGCCGGGATACACGGGATCACGGACTCAAGCCGGGATACACGGGATCACGGGCCCAAGGCGGGGATACACGGGAGCACGGGCCCAAGGCGGGGATACACGGGTAAAGTTACTGCCAGAGATGCTGGCACCCGGGATCAGTGCTTATAAGTCAACAAAGTGGCCACCAGCGGGCCACGTGACCAGCTTTGGTCGCTCAGGTCACTTCAGGTCAGGTCACGCCCTGTGCTCAGGTCACTTCAGGTCAGGTCACGCCCTGTGCTCAGGTCACTTCAGGTCACTTCAGGTCAGGTCACGCCCTGTGCTCAGGTCACTTCAGGTCACTTCAGGCCAGGTCACGTCCTGTGCTGGGTCACATGGGATCGGTCGCACCAAGGAGGTCTTGTCTTGATCCATGGTAGGTCAAGAGTCCCGCGGGAGGTACTGCTTTCACCCCTGTCAAGGTCAAACAATCCACCACAATGCGCTGCCGTCATGCCTCGTTGGATAGAAAACAACGTTTCGTGAACACGCGTTTGTCCTAAACTGAAGGTGAAAAATGTAAAAAGCAGCCACAAAACCTGACCAAGGCTGCTTGTTTGAACGCGTTGTCCGGGGCAGCGTCGCCAGTCTGTGGTTACGGCGGACAAAAACACGAGCCAATCAGACCGCGTGGCAGACGGCCTTATTTAGTGTGTTTAATCGCCTGTAAGCGACCCATTGCGCTCTCAGACAGACCCTGCATCCGCTCTTGCGACGTAACGACTCTCTCACAAAAACCGTAACAATGCATGGACGGATGATAGATGAAGGATGAAAGAAAATGAATGAAAGCATCAATCCAATTCAATGTTGGAGGAACTAAACGGCTAGTCTCATTGCTTTGAGTCATGTTTTAAGCTCATGCATAAATATATTGGGAGTGTCTAGCAAGCTAATTAAAGCTGGTGCTTTTGGAAGGTCCATAGCTCGCGTGAATATTGCTGCAGAGCCAGGGTCGGCGCCACCCATTTTTGATAGCGGGGGGGGGGGGAGGAGGAGGGACGGGTCCAATGTTTTTTGTTCCTTTCTGATCGTAGAAAATCGAGTTTTGATGCAAATATCAAATTAAAAACGTTAAAAGAACGGAAATGATAGTCTCTTAACAATGGCTATCTTGGATTTGCATTTTTTTAAAAAATATTTTTGACCCCCAAAAATAAACAAACTGATTTTTGGGGCAAAATTTCCACAAAATCAAAACATTTGAAGGTATTAAGCAAAAACGGAATATATATGACAGAACTAAGTATGGACGATACCCAAACCAAATTTCAAATCAACATCGTTATTTTTGACTGACTCCGGTACTGACCTAAGTATAAACTTAACTCATGGCGTCATTTTTTTAAAGTTACGTTTTTTTTTGTCTTTTATTGACCAGATACGGACAAATAAATCCCACCGCTGTATTTATGAGACCAAACTGGTCTAGAAACATGCCTTTTTATTTATATTAATCATTTCAAATTTTGACCTTATGTGACCTGATCTTGACCTGAGGCCTGAGGGCCATTATATGGGGTCAGGTTGTGAAAAAGACTGCTACTATATAATTATGCGTGTAAAATAACCATAAAACATGTGTTGCATGGCTTTCGTAGACCTCTTGCCAATAGTGATATTTTGTGACCTGACCTTGACCTTGATCTTTGCTTACAATTTCACTTTTGCTTATGCGGGAGATGCATTATACCTTTGAGAGCACTTTGTGCGATAATAGGGTGAAACACACTGTACACACCGTACACATGTTTTCTTGAACACGGCTACTGAATGCCAAGTGATATTGATGCCTGGCATTTTACCTGGCATGATTGAAGATTAATGCTTTAGGGCCTCGAAACATTCAGTATTAGTGCTTCATTAACTCGCGCCCCGCTGGGGTATTCAGCCGAATACTGGGAGGGGGGGGGCAGATTCTGCCCCCTCGTTATCTTCTGAACCAATAACCGCAGCGAGACGCGCACGGAGGAAATCGAAAGCTCTCAATGAGACGCATATAAAGCATACGCGATTACAACAAAAAATAAGGTCGTACCAGGTCACAGTCAGGCCAAAGGTAAACATTAAGGTATTTGAATTTTGGGCTATACTATCCATCCAAAGCCTTAGATTGCGACTATTATCGGTCAACCACACTGTACAGTGTACACACCATCCACATGTTAGATTGAAAACGCATCATTTTCAGCATGGGTGAGTTTCAGCATGGGTGAGTTTCAGCATGGCTGAGTTTCAGCATGGCTGAGTCTCAGCATGGCTGAGTCTCAGCATGGCTGAGTTTCAGCATGGCTGAGTCTCAGCATGGCTGAGTTTCAGCATGGCTGAGTCTCAGCATGGCTGAGTTTCAGCATGGCTGAGTTTCAGCATGGCTGAGTTTCAGCATGGCTGAGTCTCAGCATGGCTGGGTTTCAGCATGGCTGAGTTTCAGCATGGCTGAGTTTCAGCATGGCTGAGTTTCAGCATGGCTGAGTTTCAGCATGGCTGAGTTTCAGCATGGCTGAGTTTCAGCATGGCTGAGTTTCAGCATGGCTGAGTTTCAGCATGGCTGAGTCTCAGCATGGCTGGGTTTCAGCATGGCTGAGTTTCAGCATGGCTGAGTCTCAGCATGGCTGAGTTTCATCATGGCTGAGTCTCAGCATGGCTGAGTTTCAGCATGGCTGAGACTCAGCATGGCTGAGACTCAGCATGGCTGAGACTCAGCATGGCTGAGACTCAGCATGGCTGAGACTCAGCATGGCTGAGACTCAGCATGGCTGAGACTCAGCATGGCTGAGACTCAGCATGGCTGAGATTCAGCATGGCTGAGAAGTCCATGGTCTCACGATCGTCATATTTGTAGGTATGAATGCCACCAAATTTGATTAATATACCGTGCTATATACAAGGAAAACATTGGCGACACATGAAGGAAGTTATATACATTTTGTACTACATTTTTTCCTACATTTTTTCCCAGCGAAAGGTTGCTGGGATAGGGGGGGTACTGTAGCACGCTATCTGAAGATAGAGGGGACCCCGCCCCCCGGTGGCGCCGCCCCTGTGCAGAGCGCAGCACTTGCTGAAATAACGGCGTTGAATCGAAATTTGTTATTTAACTCGATGAGACGAAAGTATGTTTTAATATACCGTGATATTTTGTGATATATATATATATATATATATATATATATATATATATATATATATATATATATATATATATATATATATATATATATATATAATATATATATATATATATATATATATATATATATATATATATATATATATATATATATATATATATATATATATATATATATATATATATATATATATATATATATATATATATATATATATATATATATATATATATATATATATATATATATATATATATATATATATATATATATATATATATATATATATATATATATATATATATATATATATATATATATATATATATATATATATATATATATATATATATATATATATATATATATATATATATATATATATATATATATATATTGATATATTGTGATTACCCATATGATTTCTTGAAGGGAATGTTTCACTTTTCTGAAAGTTGTCAAATATACGCTGGTTGTAGTAAACAATATGAAGTAAGTACTGCTGAAAACGATGGTGATATTTTTTATCTCGAAAAGTCACTTAACTTTATACAAATTAAGTTGTTAAATTTGGGATGATGACGTCAATATTGAGCTATAGACCGCCGCTGATTGGCTGACAAAGTGGCTCTCAGCCAATCAGCGGCGGTACTAGCCTAGACCCCATTTGGCAAAATATAAATTAAATTGCTTAAAAACGGCTAAGTTTTGGGGAAAATGACCTTAATGTTTTCGACATTTCAATAACGGCCGAAGATAATGGCTATCTCAGTTCAAAACCAATACAAAGGTAAAACATTCCCTTTAACCCGGAATTGACTGGGGTCTCAGCAGAACGCCATTGACTGAGGGGAGGGGGTGTTAACCCCCCCCCCCTGTTTATCTTCCGAACTAATGATCGCAGCGAGACGCGCAAGGCGGCAATCGAAATATCTCATTGAGACGAATCTAAAGCATGCTAAAAAATGTCAAAGTGAGGTAAAATGTCAGGTCACAGTCAGGTCAAAGGTCAAAATCGGCGTATTTGAGTTTATGGGCCATACTTTCCATCCAAAGCCTTCGATTGCGACCAGTTTCACCCAAAGTGCTGCCAAAGGTATGATACGTATCCCGCATGAGCTAAAGTGAGATTGTTGGCCAAGGTCAAGGTCAAGGTCAGGTCACAAAAGGTCACTACGCTCAAAATATCAACGAAAGTCATGCAACACATATTTGATGAGTTATTGTCCATGTATAATTCGATAGTGATAGTCATTTTACCACCCGACTTCATTTACGTGAAGTAAATGTCAATTTCAGGTCAAGTTCAGGTCACCGAAGGTCAAAATTTTAACTTGTTAAATCTATAACAAAAAAGGCATGTTGCTAGACCAGTTTAGTCTTCGAAATATAGTGGTGGCATTGATTTGTCTGTATCTAGTCAATAAAAGCCAAAAAACTCAATTTCAAAATATGACATCATATTTTACCCATACTTTAGATGTCATATTTATATATATTTTTATATATTTTTAGCCCATACTTTAGATGTCATAAATCAGTCCAAAATGGAGATATCAGTTTGAAATTTGGCATGGTAGTTTCCTAGGCATGGTTCTCTGACATATCTTCCGTTTTTTTATAAATATTTGAGAAAACTTTGATTTTGTGATAATTTCCCCAAAAAATAATGTTTTTTATAGTTTTTGGGGGTGGAAAACTAAAATGTTAAAAACAATCCGAGATAGCCAGTTTTTAGCCGTTGTAATTTGCTATCTTTTGGCGTTTTTTTTAAATTGCATTTTGCTTCAAATGTGGCATTTGTACGGCTTGGCAAAGTTTAGCTGATTTTGGTGTAAAACTCGTGTGTAGTGACGTCACTAAATTCGCTATAACTCGAAAAAATGTCGACGATTTTTATTTTATTTTTACACACAAGACGCAACGAGGATTTATAAGAAGGTATCCGAAGTTTCACGTTGATAGCGCTATTAGTTTTCCGGCTATTGCGAAAATCAATCAGGGGGGGCGTTAAACGCCCCCCCCCCCCAGTCAATGGCGGGTTAATGCTTGAATAAATTCAGGATTTTGCGAGGCTCCATGGATATTTGATAAGATACTCCTGAATTAAACGAGGAAAATACACAGATTAGACAAGCATGAGCATCGACATTCCACACGACCTCATGCATGAGCAGCTGGCACGACTATCGATCTATAAGAGGCTGGTATTTCGACCAGCCCCCACCAGTAATGGTTGGCAGCACTCGGGCGTTTGGGCGTTAAAGCCCTACTACACCATAGGGTTCCCATGTTAAACTGATGATTTTCAGACGAGGCTAGCTCGTAACCTATGGTACATATTTTAAATCAGACTTCTGGAACATATAGCTACAAGCCTTAGCTACAACGTTTCTATTTATCATTTTTCGATATTCCGGGCGTAAAGGGGTTAAATGGGCTTGGGGGAGAAAAAATGTCGGAACGACCACTGACCGCTTCCAAATGATACTACAGTACTGAAATATACACTACTTCGACTACTACTTCGTAGTAGAATTTCATATGACCGCTTCCAAATGCTACTACATGTACTGCAAATACACTACTTTGACTTCGTATATTTGCTTGCGTTTAATTAAATAAATAAATATATAATCTATGGAAATACAAGTTATTGATAGCAAACAATACCTTTAATTTATAAGAAACCAAACAATTACGATACAAATTATATCTTGTCTAATTAATTTGGGCGTTACATTCCTTACTGTTCTACCCGTTGTTCTATTACCCTGATTTCGACAGGTTTGTCGAAGTAAAAATAGAAATATACAATATTATATTAATACAAAAATGTACAAAGTAGCTCGATTCACTGCTGCCGGCTCTTCCGTGCACGCTGGATGATCGGTATTCGGTGGTGACCGTACTTGCTCTACCTCTCAGCGGGGTTACGCGCCTCATTCGCCGGCGCGGTCACAGCCCGCGGCGGGAAAGGGTCACCGCCAGGGTCAGAGACAGAGTCGCATCCGTTCAGCGGGCCGGTCACAGCCCGCGGCGGGGAAGGGTCACGGCCAGGGTCAGAGACAGAGTCGCATCCGTTCAGCGGGCCGGTCACCGCCCGCGGCGGGGAAGGGTCACCGCCAGGGTCAGAGGCAGAGTCGCATCCGTTCAGCGGGCCGGTCACAGCCCGCGGCGGGGAAGGGTCACGGCCAGGGTCAGAGGCAGAGTCGCATCCGTTCAGCGGGCCGGTCACAGCCCGCGGCGGGGAAGGGTCACGGCCAGGGTCAGAGGCAGAGTCGCATCCGTTCAGCGGGCCGGTCACAGCCCGCGGCGGGGAAGGGTCACCGCCAGGGTCAGAGGCAGAGTCGCATCCGTTCAGCGGGCCGGTCACAGCCCGCGGCGGGGAAGGGTCACGGCCAGGGTCAGAGGCAGAGTCGCATCCGTTCAGCGGGCCGGTCACAGCCCGCGGCGGGGAAGGGTCACCGCCAGGGTCAGAGGCAGAGTCGCATCCGTTCAGCGGGCCGGTCACAGCACGCGGCGGGGAAGGGTCACGGCCAGGGTCAGAGGCAGAGTCGCATCCGTTCAGCGGGCCGGTCACAGCCCGCGGCGGGGAAGGGTCACGGCCAGGGTCAGAGGCAGAGTCGCATCCGTTCAGCGGGCCGGTCACAGCACGCGGCGGGGAAGGGTCACGGCCAGGGTCAGAGGCAGAGTCGCATCCGTTCAGCGGGCCGGTCACAGTCCGCGGCGGGGAAGGGTCACGGCCAGGGTCAGAGGCAGAGTCGCATCCGTTCAGCGGGCCGGTCACAGCCCGCGGCGGGGAAGGGTCACGGCCAGGGTCAGAGGCAGAGTCGCATCCGTTCAGCGGGCCGGTCACAGCCCGCGGCGGGGAAGGGTCACGGCCAGGGTCAGAGGCAGAGTCGCATCCGTTCAGCGGGCCGGTCACAGTCCGCGGCGGGGAAGGGTCACGGCCAGGGTCAGAGGCAGAGTCGCATCCGTTCAGCGGGCCGGTCACAGCCCGCGGCGGGGAAGGGTCACCGCCAGGGTCAGAGGCAGAGTCGCATCCGTTCAGCGGGCCGGTATAACTGACAGAGGTCCAACGTCCACGAACAGCACCGCTGAACAGTGAGCACTGAACACGAACAGATCTGTGAACAAGGCCGTGATGCCTAGAGCTTGGAATGACGAGGGCGACAAGGCAAAGTTTCTGTGAATGTGATCGATTCCATCCAGTTGTTGGTTTACAAATTCAATCCCGTCCCAATTCGTGCATTGTACAGGAATAGTACTCCAAATGCAGGCCATTTCAATCAGTGTTGACGGTTTGATGAGATGATCCAGTGTTTTAATCTTGTCCGGCCGCCCGGTTGTGCTTTGTACTCAAGGCAGCCCTAGGTGACTGAGATGAAGAGCGCAACAATAGAGTTATCAGCAGGGGTGTAGGTTCTCCAGAAAAGTGTGTGGGGGGGGGGGGGGAGCTGAGCTGGGAAAAATCGCTTAACCCGCGCACTGCGGGGGGTTGGTTTCCGCCCCCCCCCCCCCCCCCCTCAGGTTTTTCGCAGATAGAGAAAAAAACGGCGGTGCGCAGCGCCGCCGGGTTTTGGCACACCTGTTAGGACATCAATTGCACACACTTTGCAAAAAAATAACCTCGGGTCATCTCAGGTCAGGTCACCAGACTAGGTCAAGTGACCCCACCTCCAAAAATGTTTGCAGTTGTGCCAAAGCCAGAGTTTCTCACCGATCAGTTTCAAACTTACAGGATGTCATGAGGGCATAAGTACTTACAATTCGTTTATCTCGGAATTTTGAAATCGGTGGCCTAAGGTCAGGTCAATTTCGTAACCTCCCCATAATAAGTAAATGGGGAAATATACAAATGCTTCCTATTTCAAGGATATGCATGATATTAGTCCAATTACTTCTGGATCATGTTATTATATGCTATTCTTAATGATCCAAGTGTAAGTTTTGTTCAGTGACTCCTATGGGGTCATTTGATCACTTTTTTGTCAATAGCTCCCGACATAATGAAGATAGAGACGTAACACAGACAGCAATGTGCTTGTCTCGTCGAGGCACGTCTTCCCATATGCAACATGCTCTACTTGGGTCACCACTTGACATTTACCTGAGCTCAATTTTTTTTAAAAGTTTACTTAACAATGCCACCATGTATATTAGTCAAAGCGCCTTGACGTGATAAACACAATGGCATAAACAGTGTTCCGCTATCTTTATTAAGTAAAACGTTAATAGCGAAAAACGATTTAGCAAAAAAACAGCATTTTTCCCCTTTTTTGACCTCTGGACAGGGCAGGCACATAGCCAAGGGGCGAGGGTGGCAGGGGCGGCCGCCGCCCCCGCCCCCCTTATTTTGGTATTCGAGCTTAAGAAATTCACTTCAAATTCACAACACAAATTTTGATTTTTTTTTCCCGAAAAAAAATATTTTTGCGGGTCAAAAACACAAAATTTCAAAATCCGAGATAACCATGTTGATGAAAATGTGATTTCCGTTCTTTTGACGTTTTTTGCAATTTTCTTCAAAACTCTATTTTCTACGATTGTTCAAACATGTATCGTTTTTCCACCAAAAATGGTATGACATGATGTCATTAAAACGTCATTATCTCCCAAAATACTGAATCAATTTCATTTGAATTTGGTGAGAAGACGTAGAATTGATGCAGCGTAAGGTTTTGATGTTGATATCTATCATAGTTACCACGTTATTGAGAAAATCCGGGAGGGAGGGCAGATTCTGCCCCCCCCCCCCCCCCCCCCCCCCCCCCTCCAGCGGGGCGCGGGTAAAGTGTTACCGGGGCTGCTTGAATTGCATCAGGTGCGCTGTTTTGTCTATCATGGAAAGAAAGAGATAAATACAAACCTCCAATTCAATCACTCGAGAGAAGAAAAAACTTCCGTTTTTATGAAGTTTTATCCTAAGATCATTGTTTTTCACGTTCAGTGTAGGGAACGCGCGGGGGGCATACTTTTATTGAATGCCACTCCCAGATTCCTGTGGGGGGGGGGGGCGGCAATGCCCTTGATGCCCCCTGGATCCACCAGTACCAGCAATTACCGCCAAGGAGAGCATCTGCCAGACACTTAATGGAATTCACTTTCCCATTTACCAAATTTGTATAAGGAATTGCGAAATTTGTGTCATGCCGCGAAACGGTGCAAAATTTCCCGTTTTTTTACTGTGGATATCTGGATTTTGACTGCTGCACAGCCAATTTTTACGATTTTACGATAAATTGGGAACGCGCGGGGGGATACTTGTATGGAATTCCCCCCTCCCCCCCCCCCAGATTCCTGTGGGGGGCATTTTCCCCTGATGCCCCCCCCCCCCCTCCCTCCCCTGGATCCGCCAGTGCCGATATAAAAGTCATCCGAAATAGCAGAGTTGTAGGTGTTTATTACCTGATTAAATCCTGTGATTATCTAACTGATCGGTCAAACAATGTGGCTGCGGCACGACCTTATATTTTTGGAGGTGGGATCACTAGACTTGACTTAGTGACGTCACCTGAGGAGACCCGAGGTAAACAAATGAACGGGATTTGGGCAATTGATAGGCAAGCAGTTGTACCAAAAATGGCGGCGCGAAACGGCGTCGTTTTCCGCTATTTCCAAAAAACTAAGGGGGAGGGTATTCGCCCACACTGGCGGATCCAGGGAGCGTACATCAGGGGCAAATGCCCCCCCCCCCCCTCCCCCAGGAATATGGGGGGACATGCAATCCAAGTACCCCCCCCCCCCACCCCCCCCCCTGCGCGTTCCCTGCACTGAACGTGAAAAACAATGATCTTAGGAGAAAACTTCATGAAAACGGAAGTTGTTTTCTTCTCTCAAGTGATTGAACTTGAGGTTTTTATGTAGTCCCTTGCTTTCAATGATATACAAAACAGCGCACTTGATGCAATTCAAGCAGCCCCGGTGACACGCGCCCCGCTGGAGGGGATGCAGAATCTGCCCCTCCCGGATTTTCTCAATAACTTTAAAACTGTGATAGATATCAACGTGAAACTGTCAATACCTTATACTGCCTCAATGCTACGCCTTCTCACGAAATTTCAATGAAATTAATGTAGTGTTTTGGGAGATAATAACGTTTTAATGACATCATTTGATGCCATTTTTGGTGGAAAAACAATAAATGTTAGAAAAATCGTAAACAATAGTTTCAAAGCAAATCGCAAATAAGAAACGTCAGAAAAAGGAAATGCCTTTCTCTTCCAACTGGCTATATCGGCGGATTTGTGATTTTTTTGGAATTTTGACCCCCAAATATCATTTTTTTTCGGAAAAATGTCCACAAAATCAATTTATGTAAATTCGAAAAGTAAATTTCTTGAAGGGACTGTCCCACCTTTGTGAAAGTTGTCGAATCACACTTAATTGTATGTCTACATGTCAGGCGAGGTCAGCTGAACATGTTCGTGAACTTTTTTCCCGAAAAAAATGCTTATCTTGGAAGATATTCAACTTTTAGTTTTAAGCGGAAAATTGGGTTGGTGACGTCATATATTTTTTTAATAACAGGGAAATCCTTTGGGCTGCCACATGTATGGCACATTTTTTTTGTCGACATCTATTGCGCAGAAAAAGCGAATCATCCGGTGTCTAAATTGGCTTAGATTGCGAACCACCCGGGGATCGAGAAATGAAGACGAAAATATTCCAAGGCTGACCTTAAAACAAGTCGACTATCATTACCAGTTGGCTAAGGAGACGACGCTGTCGGTTTAGAGTCCCTATTAAAATACACATGGGCCTGATTTTTTTTTACAGATGTCAAAATCAAACTCGAATATCTTTTTGATTAGATCATTGTTGGTGTTTTAACTGCTACCATACTTACTTCCAATACCAAGCCATCAAAATGGCTATCTCAACTCAAATATAATGTTAACCCTATTCCCCGCGGGCGGCCAAAATTACGTTAACCTGCGGGGGGCAGATTCTGCCCCCCCCCCCCCCCCCCCCTCCCCCAGAGATCTCGAGAACCACTCGGTCGATTGCGATAGGGAAAACGCCATTCGATTCGTCATGACAAGATCTCTCTTTTTGGATCCCGAAATTTTTGTTTTGTTCAAAAATGGGGGGGGCTGGGGGCAAAAAATACGTTTTTTTAAAGGTCATTGCGGCCATGTGGCTCGACCGATTGTCATGCCCCAAACGTTTTTGAGCTTTAAATGTACTGGTCTTTAATATATCAAAGACAAAAAAAAATATGCGTATTCAGGAAATGTAAAATGGGGGGGGATTTTCTGAGAAAAATATGTGATGTTCGTGATTGTTTGGGACGACATGAACGTCACGTGTGGGCAATATATGCTGTAATTTGTTAAATTTAATATATTGCGCATAGGCGAATCCAGGAATAAAACATGGGGGCATCATGCGCGTAGCGCTTTTATCATCTTATTAATTTGAAGTTGGACCTAATTTGAGGGTGGGTATCGCCTCCCATTTTTTCTCCTGAGTGCGCCTCTGCCCCAAAAATGTGTACAATCCCAGTATCTATGATGCATATTGCATTGAAATTGTTCTGACGCATTTATTGCACTGCAGACCACGAAGGAAGTATGCGCCGCAAAACCGCATTCGTAACACCCTCCCCAAAACAGGAGTCTGGAACCGCCTCTGCTGGACCGATTTTGGCAAACTTTTGACACAACACGAACCATTCAATTCTGGGAAAAGTTACAAAGTTTCAGGACGCCTAGGCCTAACGGTTTAGAAGCGGCAAGTGAAAAACCACCGGGAGGGGCAGAATCTGCTCCCCGCAGGGAATAGAGTTAAGGTGGGATAGTCCCTTCAAAGGGACACTCCCACCTTAACATTAGTTTTGAGTTGAGATAGCCATGTTGTTGGATTTGCATTGCAATTAAGTAGGGTAGCAGTTAAAACAACCACATAGGTCTAGTCAAAAATAAATTCGAGCTTGGTCTTGACAATTGTAACGAATAAACCCCACGTGTATTTGAATGGGGGTCTAAAGCCGATGACGTCACCTCTCTTTACCAAATGGTGATGATAGTCGACTTGTTTTAAGGTTAGACTTGGAGATATTTGCGTGTTTCAAATGGTTTGGTAACTGGTTTGTTTTTTATTCAAAGCACCAGAATTGTCTCGAAATAATTGTGCCATATTTTGGCAGCGTAAAGGATTTCTGTATAGCTCTCTAGAGCTCAATATGACGTCATCAACCCAAATATTAAAACTTAACTTTTTATGAAATTGAGCACTGTTTGCGAGAAACAAATTTCATAATCGTGTTCGACAGCAACTACTTCATATTTTGCACCACAAACGGCGTACATTTGACAACTTTTGGGAAGGTGGGAGTGTCCCTTTAAGCTCGAATACCAAAATAAGGTGACCGGCCCAAATCCGCGGAGGAAAAAAATGGGGGTACTTTTTGCCACCAAAATATTCCCCCAAAAAGAGGGTACCTCCCCCCCCCCCCCCCCAGTGGCTTTCCCTTAAAAAGGCCCTGCCTCTGGAGCCTCAAATATTGACCTGAGATCAAATTTGAGGACGCCTTGTCGATTGAAAATTTCACTGGCTGGCGTTTGCTCTGTTTGTTTCTAACTAGTATAGTTTCCGAGATATATGGGAATTTCTGGAGCGAAGTCCTAAAACAGGAAAAAACTGGAAAATTTGACCTTTGATAACCTCTGGAGTCTGGTGACCTCAATTTTGACCTGACCTAAAAAAAATACTGAATACTTTCGATAGAACTTGTATCAAGCTATCAAATGCCGTTTTCTGCTTGTCGCTACGTAGCGTAGTTTTCGAGATCTCACGGGAGGCGGAAATCACCCCCCCCTGCAGTTCGTGTTCGGCGCGCCCCTGCAGTGTCCGCGCCCCTGCAGTGCGCGGGTTAAAGTACCATCAAAATCCACAAAAATACAGATTTCTCCCCGGACTTGACCCACTTCCTCGTCCAAGCTGGGGGGGGGGGGGGCTGAAGCCAAGTTGGGGGGAGGGCTGAAGCCCCCTCAACTGAATAGGATCCTACACCCCTGGTTGTCAGCCTTCGTATGACAGCATGACACTGCTCCGCTCTGAAGCCAGCCATGTAACTGAGATGTCACCCTTCGTGTGCCACTACTCCAACCCGAGCAGCCTCACACCGTGACTGACCCCACCGTTTAGCAGATGCCTGGGCGTGTTGCCCGCGCCGTGGCCGCCGCCGCGCCATGGCCGGCCGGCCGGCCCGGCTGACTGCGGCCGTCCCTCCCTCCCCCTTCCTTCGCCGCTGCGCTCGGGCCGTCACCCCTGTGTTCGTACAGTGGCCATCTGTCGCGCCAGATTCCGGGCCCATACCACCACACACACCTCACACGCAGGCAGGCAGGCGTGCAGACGCGCAGGTTCCCACGGTCGCGCCCTGGACGCCCACACCCTCCCCTTCCCTGTCGCAGGGGAGGGGGGGGGGGGGGGACGTTGGATGCCATCTGTTATTGACATATTATTGTTCATGGTAACATTAGTAAGTGTCATCTACTAGAGGTTAGAACGATCCCGCTGTTTGAATATTATTGAAGATAGTATACATGCCCATATGTATGCCTTACATGCCTTCCCATGCCCTCACAGCACTGGCGGATCCAGGGGGAGGGGCAGCAGGGGAAAAAGCCCCCCCCCCCCCCCATTCCACGCTCGACAGGGGCGGCAATAGAAATTAGCCCCCTTCAAATCCGCTGAAACTGGCGATGAAAAATGGGCACTGACTGCGAAAAATAACTTTTTACGAAGAAGAAAAAATATATTTTTCCCTCGTTCGTGTTTTCTCCATTTTGCAGCATTTTGGTACCAGGAGGCAAAGTGGCGCGTGCATATTTGGAAATGTCGAATACAAAATCCAGACCCATCATACTTAAGTAGCCATAAGTCAGCCAAAACTAAAGATATTGCTTTGAAATTCGGTTTGGGTATTGTCTATACTTCGTTCTCCAATATATATTCCGGTTGTTCAATATGTTTGGAAATTTTGATTTTGTGGATTTTTTCTCCAATTTTTTTCCTTCATAAAATCATAGAAAATATCAAATCATATGAAAAAGCTGGAATATATATTGGAGAACCAAGTATGGACGATGCCGCCCCAAGCCAAATGTCAAAGCAATATATTGAGTGTTGACTGACTTATGGCTCCCTAAGCAGTGGCGTACGCAGAAATTCACAAAGGACCAGGTCATTGCCTTGAGGGGCGCCACCCGATCGTCAGGGGCGTCACCAATATTGACCAAATTTTGCAGGGGAGGGGGGGGGGCGCCTCTCCTTCCGCACCGTGCGGAAGGAGAGCCACTGGCCGGAGGGGCGCCGTCACTCGCCGAAGAGGGGCAGTCACTAGTCGGAGGGGCGCCGTCACTCGCCAGAGGGGCGCCGTCACTAGCCGGAGAGGCGCCACACTCGCCAGAGGGGCGTGGTCACTGGCCAGAGGGGCGCCGTCACTGGTCGTAGGGGCGACTTCACTGGCCGGAGGGGGCGCCGTCACTGGCCGGAGGGGCGCTGTCACGGGCCGGAGAGGCGCCGTCTATGGCAGAGGACGCCCTCACTGGCCGGGGGCGTCGTCACTGGCCGCAAGAGTGCCGTCACTGGCCGGGGGAGCGTCCTCACTGGCCGGAGTGGCGCCGGCACTGGCCAGAGGGGCGACGTGACTGATCGGAGTGGCGCCAGCTTTGCATGGGCGCCTGGGGTCCAAAGGACCAGGTCATGACCTGCATGACCTGATACTCGGTACGCCACTGTCCCTAAGTATGATGGGTCTTGAGTTTGTATTCGACATTTCCACATATGCGTGGCGCTTCCGGCGCTATTTTCGATCTGGAGCGATTCCTACAACCAACGTAAGTTAAAAAACGTCGCGTTTTGGCGCCAAAGTTTATAGCGTCGAATAGCGTGCGTGGAACGCATTTCGACAGTATTTGAGGAATTATGACTGGGACTTGGGTATCGTTGTTTTCCTTTTCCCTGTAAACATGTAGCCAAATAAAATCACACTTTGTGAATGTGTAGGTAAAGTTAATATTTGTCATTGTCAAGGTCAATTTAAATTACTATAGCTTGGGATGGCTACTTTAGCCTCAGGTCATATCCAGACTCAAGAAATCTCAGGTACCAATTTTAAACCTGACACCCATTTTACACCATGCTTAGGTACCTATCCCGGTGCATTTTATGGGTGCTATCAAGGGCGGATCGAGAATGGGTGGTTTGGGTCAGTTTGGGGGGGGGGGGAATCCCAAAAAGTCTCACACAATTCTGAAAACTCATCGTATTTCGCTTGTTTGTGCATCGATAACTGATTTTAAACAAACTTTCCTTAGTAGAAGTTTCTTAGATTTTATATTATCTCAGGAAATGTGTCAAATTTGCGCCGATTTCAGGTGGTTTGGGGGGGGGGGGGGTGTGGCCCCCTCTGGATTCGCCCATGGGTGCTATGAGTAGAGGTCTCACAATTTTTAGCATTTCCAACTAGTCAAGATCAGACTCAGCATGAACTCAGCTACAAAAATGTTTGAAAGCGACAGAAGAGGTAAAATTGGGTTTGTCTGTTTTTTTACCACTGACGGATCCAGGGGGTGGGGGCATTAGGGGCAAATGCCGCCCACAGGAACATGGCGGGCATTCAATACAAGGATGTTCTCCGCCCCGCGTGTTCCTGCATTGGTTGTAAGAAGTGATAATTAGGAAGAAAAAATCCCCTCTGGTCAATGATTTTCGTTTTGAGTACCCTCCCCCCCCCCCCCCCCCCCCCCCCCCCCCCGCTCAACGACTTTTCGCGCTGACGACCCGACCCTCCCCCCCCCCCCCCCCGGTCAACAACTTTTCGCTGATGAAGCGGAGCGAAATTTTAGCCCCCCCCCCCTCCCCCATTCTCAAACCCGCGAGTGCGGCTCACAGGGATTGTTGATTCCTAATCCTATGATTAAATCTCGCATTACCTTCCCCTGTTAGAAGAAATGAGGCACACAGCCAACCAGCACAATCTGATATCTGCCCCTCGATACGGCAGTGGTGACTGAACCTGCATGACATGTTGCACATGATGACACATGCTGAGTGTCAATCTCACTCATTATCGTGTAGGCTTTCGAAGCCGATTATAATCCACTTACTAAGAAGGCATTTTCGTCTTGTGGTAGCTACAAACACCTTGGAATTGCCACCTTCTAAAATGTGAAGTTATCTGAGGCCGGGGAAGACCACACTGGTCAGCAGGTACTAACCGAACCAGCTGGGACACAGGCGTGCTATTTCGGTTAGTCACGCAAACTTAATGATTGTTCACTAACCTTTCACCTCCAATATCTAATCCAAACCGATCAAATACATTGGCTCTACAGATTATAGTGTTAATAGAAGAACACAGCGACTGCTCGATCATTTTTAGATAGAGAGATACTCAGCTGCTCCTTACTTCTAATGGAGCCGGCTCACTTAAATTGTAATTATCTCACGACCCGTCTGTCAGGGATCAGGCCATGTACTCCCAGTCTCACCATTTTCGCCACTGCTGTTCCGGTTACATGTTGTCTCTCTGTTCTCGGACGCTTCCCATGACTCTATTGACACTCATTATAAGGTAATTATACAGTCATTAGTTGGGTACTCTCTGGGAGGCTGAGGGAGTGAACATTACATACCCATGTAGGATTGTGTGCGTAGTAATACATTCTTACAGGAACAGTTGCATTTGTCAGAAATTCAGGTCAGACTTCAGTCAACGATATTGACTGTATTTCATACAGGGTGCTAATTACCTACTGTTTTGCGGTATTACAATAAGAAGTGACAAATACACCCTTAGTATGGATATTGCGGTATTATAACCAGTAAGGCGCCATAGTCGGCGATGAACGAGCGAGCGCGAAATAAATGTATGGTGAATTTCAACCCGATCGGGCAAGTAGTTCCTGAGATACAAAAAAGTGCGCACGTGCGCACGTGCAGAGGCACCCCACCCATGACTTATGGATAGGCGTCGGCGGAGGGGTCCCTAACCACACATCAAATTTGAACACAATCGGCTCAGCCGTTCCTGAGATATAGCATAGGGGTGTGCACGTGCGCACGTGCAGAGGCACCCCATCCCTGACTTGTGGGCAACTGGCGGTTGAGAGGTCCCTAACCACACACCAAATTTGAACACAATCGGCTCAGCCAATCCTGAGATATATAATAGGGGTGAGCACGTGCGCAGTGCGCACGTGCAGAGGCACTCCATCCCTGACTTGTGGAAAGGCAACGGCTGAGAGGTCCCTAACCACACACCAAATTAGAACTCAATCGGTTCTGCCGTTTCTGAGAAATAAAATAGGGGTGTGCACGTGCGCACGTGCAGAGGCACCCCCACCTCTGACTTGTGGAGAATTCGCGGCTGAGGGGTCCCTAACTACATACCAAATTTGCACACAATCGGCTCAGCCATTGCAGAGTTTTTGCGAGAAAACACTTTTCAACACCCCTCACGCGGCACGCGCCACGCGCAGTGGTAGTCACCCACATGAGTCGGCACTGGTCTCAAACAGGGTAGGTTGGATGGGGCTGCTCAGCAAAGAAGTCAGCTTGTCAATCGAACGTGTGGTTGCAGAGATAGGAGCTTCTCAAAAGCGTCGCCACGGGTCGGGTCGGGTCGGGCCGAGCCGCTCATATTCAGATTTTTCCCATTTACCATATGCCGAGATATCCTTTCAACATTAGCACGTGCTTTTGGGAAATGCTTTCGGCCCGCTGCGGCTAGTGTTGAAGGTATCTGGGAAACGATTTGGCCCGGGGCATTTTTAGTTTCCCAGACAATTATTTAACAGAATATTCAGAGCGGAAGTGCCAAAATCACACATACATATTTGCTATATTTATTATTACTGGATTTGTCGAATAAGCCCTGTGAATCGCCTTAAAACATTGTTGCACTGTCACATACGTACCTATTTATTGTATTAAATACAACACACATACATATTGATGCGCATATTATTCGGATATCTGACGCCAATAACATACGGCAAAACGAAATCGTGTGCAGACAATTCATAGCACTGCGTAATCATACTTGTCTACTGATTGGATTATGGACACAGTTTGTGATTCTTTTGGAAGTGGTTGGCAACTGAAAGCATGCAATGAAAGGTGATCGCTTCATATTGCCCGCTATTACCCTTCCTTGCTTCAATCGATAGAAGGGCACACGAGTAAGGTGAGTTTCGTTTTGCACCACTCCAGAAGATTGACACTGTTCTGTTCTTTGCAGTGTTCTTGAAGTAGTTTGATCCGTTGCTCCATTATTTTTCCTCAGAGTATCTGAATCGCGACTGGATTATATTAGCTTTCTTCTCTCTTATCGTGCTTCTCTTTTCTTGGCGGTCTTGATTATTGGACATTCGGGAACCCAAATGCAGAGAAAAAGCCTTTATACACGAATGTCACAGTGCGTACCTAATAGGCTGATTAAATACTTGAAGTTCAATAGATCCAATCTGTAAAAGAACAGTACATAAACGGCATATGGTAAAATAAATACCTCAAGGTAACTTAATAACTAGGTAGCGCGGGTTTGCCGCTTCAACACAGGGGCAATGGGTGCATGGTTTGACAGCTAAGTAAAAAATATATCCTAAACCAGACATATTTTGCTTAAGCATTATATACCATTGGTAATTCATTTAATTATAAAACGTTTCAAACAATTGGACATTTTCATACGTATCCAATAATAAATTCGTGTTTGCGGTAATTAGATGAGGCGGCAATGCCCTTATACATTACGATTCCTGTTAACCACATGCGACCAAACCGGCGCAGCTGACGCTATTGCAATTAGATGAGGCGGCAATGTACTTATACATTGAGGTTCCTGTTAACTCTTTGATATTCGGTATCTCCGGAATCGGAGGACCAAACATCAGCTGGCACGACTTTCTTTTGATGCCTCAAACCCGCACCCCCCGAAATACCTCCCTTGGGCCGGCAGTTTGTTTAAGTCTTCGGTCATCCTGAAATTTTTGCACTCGCCCTACGGGCTCGTGCAAAAATTTGTCAGGCTGACCTCGGACTTAAACAAACTTTTTCCCGGCCCCGGGAGGTATTAATATTACACCACGGCAAGACGAGCGAGCGCGAAGCGCTCGCTCGTAATTAGAAGTGACAAATCCACCTTTAGCGTGGATATTTGATAAGGTGGCATGTCTGAAGAGAATATTACGATAGTCGTGAGCATTTAATTTGCCGGTCATTGTCGGCTTTGTTGTCGATTATGTGTCGTGGAAATAGCCATAATTAAGCTATTAAGTTAAAAGCGGCGTGAATTGAAAAATAGCAAATTGGCTGGCGGCAACAGAGACAATCCTATCGAGGTATGTATCAGAGCAGGATCATGGCGATCTTATCGCCATGTATACAATGAAAATGGGAAAAATCTTACATATGCACAACATGTGGTGCATTTGTAAGACAGCATTTGTCCACAAGTACATGGAATATCATCTTGCCAACATCTGCGGCAAATCTGCGGCAGAAATATGCCTGGAACACGCGGAGCATGCGGTCGATATCGATGGAGGAATGCAGATAGTCTGGATGTACCATGTCACGTTCATATGTATGGCTTGTCTCATGTCTGGTTTGGACTGGTCCCGCTCTGGTCTGGACTGGTCCAGGTGATTGGTCCCACTGGTCTGGCCTGACCTGGCCTCGCGTTGGTCTGGTTTGGACCGTTCCAGTCTGGATTGGTCTGCAGACCAGTGTTTGTCACGGGCCCACCAACCCCCAGCCCGGCCCGGCCCGGCCCCACCAACCCCCAGCCCGACCCGGCCCGGGCCCATGAACACCAAGCCCAGGCCCGGACCAGGCCCGGTCAAATTAATAAATTTGAGGCCCAGGCCCGGTCGGGCCCGTTCAGATTAAGCATGTAATTATTTGCATACAATTTGCAATCATTATCCTAGCATATTTACTTGTATACTATAAATGTGAAACAATGAACCAACTATGCTAACCAAAAAAAACAAAGCTACAGCCACAGCAACAGTGTGTTGCTGTGGAAGTGAACTGCTGGTTTAATTTTGTTTAAGCCCTGACCTGAGCTTGCGGGCGTTACTAAACAATTATCAGCCCAGGCCCGGCCAGAGCCCGGGGATTTTCATAAGTTGAGGCCCGGCCAGAGCCCGGGGATTTGCATAAGTTGAGTCCCGGCCCGGCCCGGCCCAGGCATGGCCCATATGGCCAGCCCGGCCCGTGGCGAACTCTGGTCTGGACTGATCTGGCCTAGTCCGGTCTGTTCTGGTCTGACTTGTTTTGCTTGGGTTTGGTGATTGGTCTACTTTGGTCTTGTCTGGTCTGGCCTGGCCTGGCCACTCTGGTATGGTCTTGTCCCGCTCGGGTCTGGAGTCGCTTGACTGGTCTGTGCTGGCCCCGCGTTGGTCTGGTCTGGTCTGGCCTGTTCTGGCCTGTTCTGGATTGGTCCAGTCCTGGTCTGGTCTGGTCTGGCCTGGTCTGGCCTGGTCTGGCCTGGCCTGGTCTGGCCTGGCCTGGCCTGGCCTGACCTGGCCTGGCCTGGTCTGGATTGGTAGTCTTGGTCTGGTCTGGTCTGGTCTGGTCTGGTCTGGTCTGGTCTCGTCTCGTCTCGTCTCGTCTCGTCTCGTCTCGTCTCGTCTCGTCTCGTCTCGTCTCGTCTCGTCTCGTCTCGTCTCGTCTCGTCTCGTCTCGTCTCGTCTCGTCTCGTCTCGTCTCGTCTCGTCTCGTCTCGTCTCGTCTCGTCTCGTCAGGCCTGCTCTGGTCTGATCTGGCCTGGTCCGAACTAGCCTCGCTCTGCTTGCGATCCGGTCAGTTCTGAGCTCCAGCTCTGACCTTGGCTGCACGGCTGTCGCCACCTGGTGCGCTTCCGCGCCATTATTCGTACTCGGCGCGCGGACTGCATCTGGCGCGGCGGCGTCATGTGTCACGTGACGCGCTCCGTCAGCCGGCGCGGCGTACTGGCCGCCCCCGGCACCCCCGTCTGTTCGCCCCGAGGCCGACCATATGCTGCGACAGACGGCAACAGACAGACAGACGGTATACCCCCGGCCCCGGTCTCAAGGAGAACAGCCGTGCGCTGGCGGGCTATGGCAGCGACACCACTGAGGAGCCTCAGGGATAATAGAGTAAGCAGGAGCGATGGCCGTAGTCACTCATCCATGGCAGGTCGAGGAGTTGGCAGGTGGCTGAATGGGACCTGCTGCAGTGGCGCTCGTCCTGTGATAGGCCGGCGCCGCTGCCATTCCGTGCCGTTCCGTTCCGTGCCGTTCCGTGCCGTTCCGTGCCGTTCCGTGCCGTTCCGTGCCGTTCCGTGCCGTTCCGTGCCGTGGTTTCACCAAGCATTGAACCGAGTCGGCTTTGCACTGAAGTTGTTTTTCTTCCCGAAATCCCAACACATCACTAAACGCCTGACAATCTGGTGTTTGGTGGCGAGGCGGGAGCGGGTCGAACTGGGCTGTTTGTGGCGACAGCGGTCTCGGTGTCGTTTGCGGTGATGACGGTCTTGGTGTCAGTCGGCCAGCTGCGGGGACGCTCTGTTTAGACAAGGGATTGTGTAACGCCGCGTAACAGGAGCGTCGGGCCGCCCGGCTGAATCGGCATGGGCGAGATAATTGTCCCTTATTAGTGGCAGTCGACGCGCTGAGGGCAGCGGGGTTCGGTCGAAGACACACACGGCGTCCCAGCTGGTGGTGGTCGGCATAATTTGTCGGCGTCCGATGCACCATATGTCGTGTGGAGGCGGCGCGCGGCCGGGCGGCCGGGATGGGCCGGGTGGCCGGGTGGCCGGGCGACCGGGTGGCCGGGCTGGGCCGGCTGGGCCGGCTGGCCGGGCTGGGCCGGGTGGTATGTGTACTTCTCGCGGCCACCTGTCGCCAGCAAGGCAGGGCAAGGCACGGCACAGTACGGCACGGTATGGCACGGCACGGCACGGTACAGCACGGCACGGTACAGCACGGCACGGTACAGCACGGTACAGCACGGTACAGCACGGTACAGCACGGCACGGCACGGAACGGCACGGAACGGCACGGAACGGCACGGAACGGCACGGAACGACACGGCACAGCGACGGCATGCCACACCTGCCGCTCCTGCACCCTTCAGACTGAGCTGTTTGCGGCACCCATCTACCCAGTGAACAGGCCGGCTTCAGACCATACATCGCTTTCCAGCTTTAGGTGTACCATGACACTTAAAACGCCAACATAGTTTGCATATTAAACTATTAAAGTATCGTATTCTAAGATTAAGAATGGAAATGGGAAACTAAAGACGAACGCAGTCAAATATGACGTCGCTGAAGAGAGCGACGGTCTAAATTGAGATCCCGAGTCACGTAATTAATTTGTTAAGACTGGCTTTTCATCAGGCTTCATTGAAGTGTTTAATCTTTCCATGTGGTAGAGTGAGGCCTGCAGCCGATTGGGGTGACGCCTCAAATAACTCTGTTCAACCAGCCAGAGAATATCGAGAAGAATGAGTGAAAATGTAATATAAAAGTCACAGGTGCATGGAACTGCAATGTCTCGCTATCATTTGTTAAGAAAAATAGTATGATTCACGCCCACAACCTTTCAGTAAACCATATGACCAAGTCAAGGAACGCAAAATACTTGATCTGCTAATAAAGTTCAGTTGTTAATCCGCGCCGTGCCGGTGCTCGGCGCCACCTTCGCCGTGCCCGGGGGTGTTTAGACACCCTCCCCTCTAACTCGAAAACTAAAAGGGTTTATATCAGTGGCGCACGCAGGATTCCATTTCGGGGGGGGGGTGTCAGAGCCCTACAAGCGGGCCCCCTTGTGAGCGGGCCCCCACCCGTTTTTAGAAAACTTCGCGGATTTCGGTCACTTGTTTTTGAGCAGGCCCCCTACAGCATGGTACCTGAGACATTATAATTTTCTTGTCAATGTCGTGTAAGGTGACTGCGTGTGCTACTGATGTGCGAATTTTAGGTGCGTGTGCTACTGATGTGCGGTACAACTGTCGAGAGTAAATTTTATGAAATGAGGTAAATGACAACAACAAAAATTATATTTTACAGGTTAGGCAGGTTAGGCAGGTAAATGACAACAACAACAATTATATTTTACAGGTTACGCAGCTTAGGCAGTCCGATCCCCGGTAGTTGTCATCATCATCATCGTTGGGGTTTTAGTGCGCCTGGACTACGTCATTCGCGCCACCATTATGTTGCCACAAGTTGCCATAAACCATTTCCCGAAGCAACAATGGATAATGTAAAAAATACGTATCAATATCAAATACGCCCGTATCAAGAATTTGCCAGGATCGGGCCCTGTTGTGACCGGGCCTTCGTTTTGACCGGGCCCTATATCACGTCTTTCCCAGCACCGGGCCCCTGCCTCGATCGGGCCTGACCAAGACCGGCCCCTACCAGAAACGGGCCCGCATCAAGAATATGCAAGGACCGGACCCTGTTGTGACCGGCACCCATATCACGCCTTTGCCAGCACCGGGCCCCTGCCTCGATCAGGCCTGACCAAGACCGGGCCCCTACCAGAAACGGGCCCGTATCAAGAATATGCGAGGACCGGGCCCTCGTCCTGAACGGGCCCCATGCCACGTCTTTACCAGCACCGGGACCCTGCCTCTATCGGAACTGACCAAGACCGGGCCCCTTCCAGAAACGGGCCCGTATCAAGAATATGCAATGACCGGGCCCTGTTGTGACCGGGTCCTCGTTCTGACCGGGCCCCATATCACGCCTTTGCCAGCACTGGGCCCCTGCCTCGATCGGGCCTGACCAAGACCGGGCCCCTACCAGAAACGGGCCCGTGTCAAGAATATGCGAGGACCGGGCCCTGTTGTGACCGGGCCCCATCATCCCATGCCACGCCTTTGCCAGCACCGGGCCCCTACCTCGATCGGGCCTGACCAAGACCGGGCCCCTACCAGAAACGGGCCCCTCAGAAATAGGGGCCCCTCAGAAATTTCGGGGGGGTCAGCTGACCCCTTTGACCCCCCCCCCCCCCCCCCCTGCGTGCGCCACTGGTTTATATATATATATATATATATATATATATATATATATATATATATATATATATATATATATATATATATATATCCTTGACGTGGTGTGTGGGACAGTCGCCGGTGGCCCGTCTGGTGTCTGGTCTGAGCAGATGTCTGACATGACAGGCCGTCGTACCTGGAATAGCAAACAGCTGTTGTACACTATTACTACCGCCGCTATCCACCATTATCCATTCTCCACTGACTGCAGGTTATGTCCTCTGTCGCCTTCACCAAGGCCATAAAACAACGCCTCACGGCTGGTCACAATCCCTTCACGGATGGTGAGCCCGTAAAGTGTCCGCCGAGAGACGGCTGCAGCAATGGGCTGCTATGCAGTGCTGGTGCGGGGCGAAAAGGTCGTTGCATTCTGGACGAGTCGTGTTGTGCCGTGCGAATTGTGGTTTGCAGATACAAATGATGATTCGACAGATGGCAACGGACAGTGCAGATGATTTGATAGGTACGATCTCTGCAGGTGCAAACACTCTAAAAAGAGCCATCTACAGCGGCTGTGTCAGCAAATTTGCGCCACCGCTCACGGACTCGCGACATATGAAGAAAGATGCAGACCAGTGTGCAGTGCCCTGAGAACATTTACCTACAAATACGCGATGACAAATACGCGAATACGCGATGGAAAAGGAAATATTGCACCCTCATTAACTAAAACTCAGTTTCAGACACTTTCCAACTCTGCACGGAATACATACTGTTGGCTAAAAAGGGTTTGCGACAGCATATGTTAATAGACGTGATACTGATACCGTAACAAATTTGTTTGCATCAAGCATGCCGCGATGTGCGTCCGATAATATTTAACACGAATTATAATTTACATCAATTCGTCCGTCGCCGAGCCGCGAGGCCAGGAGAAGGTAAGTATTCCTGTTCTTCTGCGGGCTGATGGGATGGGCCTCTAAAGGCAACAACGGTGCGGACCTGTCAGTGCAAATCCCATAGGGTGTGTTTGCTTGCATGGGTAGTGGGTGCCCATGCGTACGTGTGCGTGCGCATGCGAACGTGTGCGTGCGCATGCGAACGTGTGCGTGCGAACGTGTGCGCCAGTGCGTGTGCAATCACGCCGCATGTATGTGCTCAACAGTGTAGTTATACTGCAGGGGCTTTTATCGTGTGATTGATGTATAGCCTTTGCTTGGCAGTTAGCATGATATTACCATGCGATCATTACTAAGATATTCTGTGGAAATTTGGAGTTATTCTGTCCCATTAGGATTTTGTTTTTCTCTGAAGTTGTCATGCACTCATGCATGCTCGGGAAGGATTGCAATGCTAAATTATGTTACGTAGGATTCTATATTTATATGAATATTTATGAGAAACCTAATATGAGAAACCTAAGGATTCTAGATTTATGGCATAGTTTGGAAAAAAGTCGGTTGTCACAATGAACCGATATTCATTAACGCAATCCACTTAACCGGTCGAAATTAACCAGCCTCAGTGTATGAGGGAATGTGAATCGCCAGAAAATGGAAACCCAATTAGCAAACATGGTTCATTATTCTGACATTGAATACATGCTATCTAAATTACCAGAAACGGCTAATAAGTAACGATCGACATTTCAAACATCTGAGCTTCAATTAAAAACATAGCTATCACGATAAAAAAGTCTCACAATTTAGGAGACTACCACGCCCGGCGGATAACAATAAATCAAGCTTGCCTTGCCGTTGCCCGTCTATAAGCGCGCCGTTTGTATGCGGCTCGTGGCTCGTGGCGGGGTTTCCGTGTAGGTACGCCCGTCCGTCAGAGCTGTGTGATCTCCGCGGCTCGGAGCCAGCGTGAGAAAACACCTGCTCGGTGCTCGGCGCGCCGAGAGCCGGGATAAATTAACGCCCACCTGCCGGCGGCGGCCACAGATTACGGCGGCACTCGCGGCGGCGGCGGCGGCGGCGGCGGCGGCGGCGGCGGCGGCGGCGGCGCAGAGTCAGAGGTCCGCCCCTGAGATCCGCCGCGGATATGTGGCGGGTCTCTCGACTCTCTCGAGAGAGTCGCAGAGCAGGGCGGATATGTGGTGACGGCTGTCGTCAGCAGAGAGGCTGCCGCTGGCTGACCGGACGCAGTGGGCTGCAGTCAGGCGCTACGACTCTGACTCTGGCTCCGACTGCGAGTTGGATATTGGTTCGAATTCAGATGTAATTTCAATATTTTCACTTTAAATGTATCAGATTAGTAATAAAATAAGTTTGTGTCTTCTAAAGTGACGATGCATGCAATGACAATATCATACTTGCATCAGGTCACGAGGTCACGAGGTGCAATCAGGTCACGAGGGGAAGTTAGGATGTGTCGTGGACTGCCACCTTTCGGCGATGTCGGCCCTGGTTTCCTGGCTCTATATGATTTTGCTTGATTTTCTTCACTCGTTTTGTATGCTTCTTATGTGTTTATTTGCTTAAAGTCACATATACAACAGTCATACCTACGTGCATGCAAGCACGCACGCACACACGCAAGCACGCTCATGCGTGCGTACATACGTTACAGCGCACAGCGCGCTTTTCTGTGACAGCTCAAAGTATAAACAGATCATATTTCTGGTCAATTGTCGTGTCAGTTTAGTTTTGTATAGTTTTTGTTTATTTCAATCATCATCAAGGGCCAATCAAATCCACTTATGGATGAGGTCACAAACGTAGCGAAACACGCTAAAACGCAAACATACCAACCTAAAAGACACCATACAACATGTGATATAAAATGCGATATACTAAGACAAAACCATGAGATATTAAATGAGTACATGACTAGACTGACAAAAAAGTACCTACGGCCTACCTAAAAGATATGACCTATATGAGAGATGTGAAAACACTATGACCAGTAAGGCGCCGTAGTCGGCGATAAACGAGCGAGCGCGAACGAAATGTATGGTGAATTTCAACTCGATGGGGCAAGTAGTTTCTGAGATACAAAAAAAAAGTGAGCACGTGCGGACGTGCAGAGGCACCCCACCCCTGACTTGTGGGAAAGTGGCGACTAAGAGGTCCCTATCCACACACCAAATTAGAGCATAATCGGCTCAGCCGTTCCTGAGATATAGAATAGGGGTGTGCACGTGCGCACGTGCAGAGGCGCACCCATGACTTTTGGGAAGGCGGCGGCGGAGGGGTCCCTAACCACACACCAAATGTGAACACCATCGGCTCAGCCGTTTCTGAGATATAGAATAGGGGTGTGCACATGCGCACGTGCAGAGGCACCCCCACCCCTGACATGTGGGAAAGTGGCGGCTGAGAGGTACCTAGCCACACACCAAATTTGAACACAATCGGCCCAGCCGTTGCAGAGTTCTTACATGAAAACACTTCAACACCCCTCACGCGGCACGCGCCACGCGCAGTGGTAGTCACCCACATGAGTTGGCACTGGTCTCAAACAAGTTAGGTTGGATGGGGCTACTCAGCAAAGAAACCCGCTTGTCAATCGGACGTGCGGTTGCAGATATATTAGCTTCTCCAAAGCGTCGCCACAGGCCGGGCCGGGCCGCTCATATTCAGATGTTTCCCATATACCACGGAAAGACGAGCGAGCGCTTCCCGCTCGCTCGTAACTACACTGACTAGAGTATTGTAGTGGAGTATACGATGACATGTTTCCTAAAATTACCAATCCCTGTATCGACGGTCCTAGTAGAGTTTAGGAACGTGTTGCAGTGACGAGGGATTCTTTTAAAAAAACATACTGGACTTGACCGTGTTCACTCTGGCATGCGGCACGTGGAACAACACTCTGCTACTGAGTACACGGGGAGCAGCTACCAACGGGAATGACTCTACAAGGAAAGACGAGTCCATTGTGTTGTTGTGAATGTTTCTCAGGAGCATGATCTCACATTGTAATCTTCTTGCAGCGAGAGATGCTAGTCCGAAATGACGTAGAAGACTACCAATTATCATAATGCAAAGCGACATCTGCAACACGACAGCGAGCGCAGAGCCAAGTCAGGAACTTATGCTGAACTTTTTCGGTTCTTTTCAAGTGCGTGTTGGCAGCTCCTCTCCATATAACACAGTCATACTCTAGTATTGATCAAACATTTGCGCAGTATGTCGATATGATTGACTTGGGATTGACATCGTACAATGAGCGACCATTGTTTTCCGGTTTGAAACTATCTCATCAAAAGACCGAGAGCCCTGTTGGCTTTCTTCAGCACAGCGTCTACATGGGCACCAAAAGTCAACTTTTCGTCTAATATCACTCCCAGATCTCGCATTTCGTGCACTCTTTGAATCCCCTCACTTCCCATCGTGTAAACGCCTGTGACGGGTTTCGTTCGCTTAGTTAGTGAGAGGATTTTACATTTCGCTGGATTTTAACTGCCAAGCTGCCGACCACTGGCAGAGCCCATCTATATCAGCCTGCAGGCCGCGAACATCACTAAAACTGTCAACCCTAGCATATAGCTTAAAATCATCGGCAAACAGGAGACAATCTGAACGTAGGATAGCTGGCAGGTCATTGACATAACATGCGATCAGAAGAATTATACAAATATCCATATTCCAGTTTGTGTTGCAGCGCTGTCGCAACCGATTCCTAATTAAATATGAAAAACACCGAAACTTGTGAGATACTAGCGAACGTAAGTAGAGTAGCGAGACGGAGGGAGAGGGTGACGGCGAGTATAGCGAGCTTGAGCGCACCGGGTGAATCTATAGTCGTTACATAATCATTGAGAAGAAGCGCAAGCAAGCGCAGTCTGATTGACTGACGTCAACGATATGCCTTAGATTATGTTAGTGGTGATATTCTACAAATTGACCAAATGTTCATAAAAAGCTTTTCAGTTAGTTCCCGTACCATTGGTTATGAGGCACAGAAACAGTCGATTGAGAAGTAAGTCAGAATTGGCGGCAAAGGAAGCTTTGTGGGCGGCAGGGTGTTCCCGACATTCAGCCAATCACACTATGTTTAAATCGTCTGATAAAAAACAGCATGAGAATTAAACGAAATGCTTGCCAAAGTTGCCAACCTTCGCTGCCAACGTTGTCGTCCAAGGGCGTATCCAAGGGGTACCATGGACACCCGCGGGTACCCCCTTGGGCTGCGGGGCCACCTTCTCTTTTGTTTACGGGCCCTTGGCTGTCCAGACAGGTTGGCCTTGACTGGCCCTTGGCTTATCTCGGACGGTTTAGGGGGCCCTCGGTCGGCCTGAGGGGCCCTCTGTCGGTCTGAAGGGCCCTCTGTGGGTCTGAGGGGGCCTCTGTCGGTATGAGGGGCCCTCTGTCGGTCTGAGGGGACCTCAGTAGGCCTGAGGGAACCTCATTAGGCCTGAGGGGTCCTCAGTAGGCCTGAGGGGCCCTCAGTAGGCCTGCGGGGTCATCGGTCGGCATGAGGGGCCCTTGATCGGTATGAGGGGCCCTCTGTCGACATGAGGGGCCCGCTGTAGGCCTGAGGGTCCAATGCGGGCATGAGGGATCCTCTTGTGGCCTGATAAGTCCCTCGTTCAGGTTGAGGGGCCCCTTTCGACCCAACTGGGTCCTCTGTCAGCCTGAAGGGGCCCTCAGTAGGCCTGAGGGGTCCTATGCCGGCATGAGGGGCTCTCTGGTGGCCTGAGGGGGCCCTCGACCATCTTGAGGGGGCCCTTTCGACACGACGGGACCCTCTGTCAGCCTAAAGGGGCCCCTCTGTCAGCCTGAAGGGGCATCTCTATCGGCATGAGGGGTCCTATGTTGACATGAGGGGCTCTCTGGTGGTCTGAGGGGCCCCTCTGTCGGCCTGAGGGGACCCTGTGTCGGCCTGAGGCCGGCTTGAAGTGTGTTGACTCGTCTTGTTGACTTGACCTGAGGTCAGGTCAAATTTATAATTTGACATTACTGAGTGATCTCATACACCATTTGACGCATATTGAGGAGAAAACCACAGTGGTGCTAATATGTCTCTATATTTAACCAATCAAAAGTTATTTAAAATACAATGTTCCAAATATGCTTACATTTCTAAATTAATTAACCTGTGGTAACGTAGCCAATGTCATTGACCTGAAGTCAAATGTAATAGTACTTCAGCGATACTAATGGTACTCGGCCGACTTGAAGGGGCCCTTGATAAGCTTGATGGGGCCCTCTGTCGGTCTGAGGGGGCCCTCTGTTCTCCTCTGTGTGACAGCCTTGCGGTGCAGTACAGATCGTTGATGTGCAGATCCTTGCAGGCCGACTGGAGGGCACTTTTCGGCGCGCGCAGCGCGCCGAAAAGGGCAGACGAGACCGCGCGAACCGCGGTATCATGGTCTCTTTACCACGTGAAGCGTGGTCTTTAGAGAGTTTAGATCACTTCAGAGGCCCTTTAGGGCCACCAGGACCCTCTCTGAAAGACCAGAGGGCCCCTTGGACGTTCAAAAGAGCCCTGTGCATGTCAGAGGGGCCCCTGGCCAGACCGAAAGGGCCTCTGAGCGGGTCAGAGGGTACAGTGTCGAATGAGCCCCTAGCCAGCACAGAGGGGCCCCTGGGCAGGTCGAGAGGCCCCTGAGCATGTAGGCAGGGCGACAAAGCAGCCAGAACAGTCCCTTGTCAGGTCATAAGGGCCCCAGAGCAGGTTGGAGGCCCTTGGACAGAGCCCAGAGGGAAGTTCAAAGGGCCCCTGTGCAGGTCAGAGGGGCCCCTGACCAGACCGAAAGGGCCCCTAGGTGGGTCAAGACGGCCACTGAACATGCCGAATGGGCCCCTAGCCAGCACGGAGGGGCCCCAGGGCAGGTCGGAGGGCCCCTTGAGCATTTCGGCAGGGTGACAAAGCAGCCAGCGCAGTCCGACCAGAAGAGTCGCCGGGCAGGTCGGAGGGGCTCCTGGGCAAGTCAGAGGGGCCCCTGGCTAGACCGAAACGGTCCCTGGGACGGTCGGAATGGCCCTTAAACATACCGGATGGGTTCCCAGCCAGATTGGAGGGGCCCCTGGGCAGGTCTGTCGTTTGGGAAGGGGCCCTTTCAGCGCTCGGGAAGGGGGCCCTTTCGAGGCGCCCGCCCCCTCTCCCTGGACGAAATCCTGGCTACGTTCCTGACACCCAGAATAAGTAGTTGAAATCCGAAACTAAAATATGTAGGGGGCCCTGTGTCCATGGGGGCCCATATCACTAACCGCGGGTACTACCTTGTCGAAATCCTGGATACGCCTTTGTTGTCGTCCCAGTTTGGATTTGAGTGGATAGGCCATGCAATCAGTTGATGTTGCGTATTGCAAGAGGAGTGCACCCGGCCAGCCCCGACAACGCTGGCGTATCTCAGAACCACCGCAGACACTGTAATTAAATCAATGAAAATGAAATGAACACCTCAGTAACCGGGCCTCGAGCTTATTGCAATGCCCGAGTCCTGCCGAAAGCGAATCGTAAACCGAACAGAACCAGCGGCCGACCTAACGTAAATGGTCGGTCGCCGAGTTAGTCGGCTCAGAAGAACCTCTTAGCGCCCTGTGCTGCCCCGCGGCCTCCTTCTCTCCCGGAGAAGGATACTTGTCGGCTGGTACGTGAGGTGTTTACGCCGCACTTATCCGCGCCGTAAACCGATACAGCGAGATTAAGTTTCTCAGATTCAGACAGTTCAACCGGCATTTGAGTTTGATTACCTCAGACGCAAGGACTGGCTCTCACACGTCAAATTGCTGTTCATTCTTGATTACTTGGCCGTGTTGAATGGAGCCTGGAACCGTCACGCCAGTGAGAGGGGAGTGGAAACTAACCCGAAGGACGCGCAGGCCACTGGGCTGGTGACTGGCTGTCAGTAACCCCACGTGTTGACAGGCTGAACAGGCACGGCCCAAGGACGACCGGTGTCCTGAACTCCTGACAACCCGTTCAGTCGCCGATAGGTCGGCAGGGGTAATGAGCGTTCCTCAGCGGCCACGAGACCGACCCGGCACCGATACCATGTCAGCCGCGGGGCTGTGGACTGTGGACTGTGGAGTGTGGACTGTGGAGTACATCTCCGGGCTGTGGACTGCGGACAGTGGAGTACATAGACCCATCTCCGTGGTCATGGCGACTCGTTGAGAGTCGTAAACAAAGCATATACAATCTGTACATAAATGAAATGTACACATTGTGTACACTGGCAGATCCAGCCTCTCTCCGTGTGGGGGGGGGGGGCATTTTTGTGTGGCAAAAATGTACCCCTATTTCTTTTTCTCCGCGGATGTGGGCCCGTCACATTATTTTAGTATTCGAGCTTAAGAAATTAACTTGTTAAATTCGCTAAAATTGATTTTGTAGATTGTTTTCCTCCCGAAACAAACTTTTTTTTTTTGGGGGGGGGGGGTCAAAAACACCATTTCAGAAATCCGAGATAGAAGAAAATGTAATTTCCTTTCTTGTGACGTTCATTATTTGCAATTTGCTTCAAAACTCTAATTTCTACGATTGTTCAAACATGTATCGTTCTTCCACCAAAAATGGCACGACATGGCGTCATTGAAACGTCATTATCTCCCAAAATACTAGATCAATTTCATTGGAATTTGGTGAGAAGACGTAGAATTGATGCAGCGTAACCAGCCATTTACTGGGGGGGGGGGGCGTTTAACGCCCCCTGATGAATTTTCGTAATAGCTCAAAAACCAATAGCGCTATCAACGTGAAACTGCGGGTACCTTCTTCTAAATCATGTTTACGTCTTCTGTGAAAAATAAAGCAATTTCGTCGATTTTTTTAGCTATATCGAATTTTGCGACGTCACTACACACAAGCTATACACCAAACTCCGCTAAAATGTAACAGACCTTACAAATGCCATATTTGGAGTAAAATGCAATCCAAAACATACAAAGATGGCAAATTCCTTGGGCTACAACATGGCTATCTCGGAATTTGGATTTGTTTTGGTTTTTGACCCCACCAATTTTTTTTGTGTTGAAAATACCCAGAAAATTAAATTTGTCTAGGATATTAAAAAAGGCGGAATTTGGGTCAGAGAACCACATATGAGAACCTACTATGCCAAATTTCAGAATGATATCACCATTTTTTACTGACTTATGGCATCTAAAGTATGGGTAACTCATGACGGCATATTTAAAAATTGCGTTTTTTTTATTGACCAAATACAGACAAATAAATGGCACCACTGTGTTTATGAGACAAAACCAATCTAGAAACATGCCTTTTTATTTATATTTATTCATGAAAATTGTTGACTTTTGAACTCGAGGGCGTAGGCAAGGGGAGGGGGGCAAGGTGGCCATGCCCCCTCCTGAAGGCCAGGCGGCCCCTCTGGCGACCGAGCGAGGGCCCCCTGGGGCCAAAGTCCCTAGTGTTTTGGATGGTGTCGGCGCCCGCAAAACGCCTTAACGTCGCATAAAAGAACGACCACGAACCAAAACAAATCGTAACACGAATAAATAACAGCACTTGCTTGTCTGTTAAAGGCATGTATATGTAAATACGTACAAAAGGGTCCCAGTCAGTGTGGAGAGGGCCCTCTACCAGCATTTAAAGGGCCCTGTCGATCTGCAGATGGCCCCCTGCCGGCATTTAGAGGGCCCTGTAGGTTGTAGCGGGCCCTCTGTCGGCCTTTATAGGGCCCTGCCGATCTGTAGAGGGTCCCTGCCGATCTGGAGAGGGTCCTCTGCCGGCCTTTAGACGGCCCTGTCGATCTGTAGATCGACCTGCCAATCTGTAGAGGGCCTCTGCCGATCTGTAGAGGGCCTCTGCTGTCATTTAGAGGGCCCTGTGGTGGTAGAGGTGGTCTGCCGGTCGAGCGCCGGTGAGGCTCTCGAAGGAAGACCAGTCAAAGTTCTCATTGTTTTTCAGTGTATGCTAGTAATGTCTGAGCGGAGTACAGAATACAAGGCTTTGACAATGTATGAGTATTAACCCGGTATTGGCTGGTGTCTCAGCCGAACGCCATTGACTGGAGGGGGGGGGGCGTTTTTCGCCCCCCCCCCCCCGGGTTATCTTCCGAACCAATAACCGCAGCGTCGACCTGCAGAGGTGGCCAAAGATCTCGTCTGGACACACATCCGGACAAACACGTTGGCCCGTACTTTCCTGAGCGACCTCCCAGTGTAAATGTTCGAATTATGAAAAACTGTAATGCTTTTTTTAACATATGAAGACTTCTGCAGCCTAAAATATTGACCTGAGCTCAAATTTGAGGACATAAATAGTGATTGTATATTTCAAGAGCCTTCGATTGCTTTTTCCGTTTGTTCCTAGCTAGCATAGTTCCCGAGATATTTGGGGGTTTCCCGAACGAAGTCCTAAAACTGGAAAATCTGACCTTTGATGACCTCTGGTGACCTAAATATTGACCTGACCTAACAAAAGACAGATATACTTTCGATAGAACTTGTCTCGAGTTATCTAACGCGATTTTCCGTTTGTCGCTACGTTGCGTGTTTTTTTTTAGATAGGGGGGGGGGGTGGCGGAATCCCCCACTCCCCTCCAGGGCGTGTAATTATCAGAGGCTCTCCAGGGCGCGTGTTAAGATATGACTATCGTGTTGTAGAAGCCCCTCGTATCACAATGTGGTGTGTATTTTTTTCTTCAAAAAAAATATAAGCAAACGGTATCCAAAGCTTTCTGTAAATCAAGATATAAGGAGCATGTTATTTCGCTATTTTGTACACATTTTGTAACTTCATCGTACATGTGCACAATCGGCATGTACGTGGTACTGTGCTGTTTCCTTAATCCGAATTGAAGAAGATTCAGGATATGGGAGCACAAATATATTTTCACATGAGAATATGCTTCAGCTGCAATACAAATACAATATAGCTCCATCATACGGGCCCACGATGCTATCTATACCCCTACCTGAAAGCCCCCCCCCCCCCCCCCCCCCTCAGTCCACATGCGGCCTCCACAGTTTCGCTGGACTGCCATCCCCTCGGTGACCTCTCCGGACGGCAGCGACAGGGGGTTGGCTGCGCAGGGCGAGTCGGCCCTCGCTCTCCCTCCCATTCTACTTTGCTCTCTTTTCCTCCATCTCTCCCTTTCTGTTTTTCCTGCTTGGGAGATGAGCGTAAGCTTCAACCTCTTTTTACCGGGTGACTCTCGCTCGTGTTGCCACCTCAGCTTTGTTTTGAGGTCGGGCACACGGCTGTGGGACCCGTGGACAACCACTCATTACATGGGCGGGTTTGTTTGATTCAGGACGCCAGGGGGCGTTGACAAGGCCGTGGTTTTTCTCCGTCTGTCGGCGGTGACATGTGGCTGTGTTGTGGCGTGCTGCTCCTTCCCCGATCGGCGACGCAGCTGCCTTTGACTGCCGGAGCCAGTGAAGCGGATCAGTGGCTGCACTTTACCTGGCGTCTCCTGCGAGGGACAGCGTCGCCTTTTACGAACGTGTCAGATAATCATCGTCTGCGCCGTAAAATAACATAAAATGGCTTCTGACGAAGATATTGGCTTTGATCTTTGTCAAAAATACCCCAAAAGGTGTCAATGTGGTTGGAAGATATCCGTTTGGCCAGCGATAGTTGGGTCTCGTAATTCCGGCGTGACGGTTGACGGTGTTCAGAAGACGCCACAGATGCCGAGTGTCCGCGGTCACAAGCGTGACGGACGACTGTCACAGTTCCTTATGGTGTGACGGTCGACTGTGACCGTCCTTTTGGTACGTGACGGTCGACTGTAGCGGTCCTCCAAGGAACCGCGTCACTTCCCCTGAGATGGGTTGAGCCTCAGGACTGAGCTCGAGCGGAATCACTGCTAAACGGCGACAGACCGCGGGTGCCAACTGAACTGAATCAAGTCCGGCCGCGGGTGCCAACTGAACTGAATCAAGTCCGGCCGCGGGTGCCAACTGAACTGAATCAAGTCCGGCCGCGGGTGCCGACGGAACTGAATCAAGTCCGACCGCGGGTACCGACGGAACTGAATCAAGTCCGGCCGCGGGTGCCAACTGAACTGAATCAAGTCCGGCCGCGGGTGCCGACGGAACTGAATCAAGTCCGGCCGCGGGTGTCAACTGAACTGAATCAAGTCTGACCGCAGGCGTCGACTGAACGGAATCAAGTCCGGCCGCGGGTGCCGACGGAACTGAATCAAGTCCGACCGCGGGTACCGACGGAACTGAATGAAGTCCGGCCGCGGGAGCCGACTGAAATAAATCAAGTCTGGCTGCGGGTCCGGCTGAACTGAATCAAGCCTGGCTGCGGGTCCGACCGAACTGAATCAAGTCTGGCTGCGGGTCCGACTGAACTGAATCAAGTCTGGCTGCGGGTCCGACTGAACTGAATCAAGTCTGGCTGCGGGTCCGACTGAACTGAATCAAGTCTGGCTGCGGACCCGACTGAACTGAATCAAGTCCTGCCGCGGGTGCCGACTGAACTGAATCAAGTCTGGCTGCGGGTCCGACTGAACTGAATCAAGTCTGGCTGCGGGTCCGACTGAACTGAATCATGTCCGGCCGCGGGTGCCAACCGAACTGAGTCAAGTCTGGCTGCGGGTCCGACTGAACTGAATCAAGTCTGGCTGCGGGTCCGACTGAACTGAATCAAGTCCGGCCGCGGGTGTCGACTGAACTGAATCAAGTCTGGCTGCTTAAGTCTGACCTATGGGGAAGTTCGGCTCGCTGGACGGAATGAACTGGGGGGGGGGGGGGGGGGTAGAGGCACTACCGTTTCCTTCGGACCGTCTTCGCAGGCCCACTCGCTGCAAGGCGTGGTTATTAGTCAATACAGGGTCATGTGACCAGATGTCAAGACAGCCAGAGATACGTGATCGCAGCGGGCCGGGAGGCTGCCATGCCTACTGATGGCGCCATGGGCGGAGAACGTGGTATGGCAGGTATGGCATGGCCACACCATCTTAAAAGTTGGTGTGGCAGTGCCACACCAACTTCCTGGCTTGAATTATATTTTTGAAAGTGACATTTTATGAGAGTTTCTGGTCAAAAATGTAAGAAATAGCCTAATGCAAGCCTGACAACCAAATTTATCAAACAATCAAACTCACTGTTATATGTAAAATGTATATTGACACCTAAAAGTATGCACTTATATTCGGATTGCAATTCAGTAATGGGAGTTAGTCGTACACACTAAAAATGGAACAAGTAACTTAATACAAGCATGATAAAACAATATCAAGCGATAAAGCACATGACGACAAAGGGATTTCCTAAATATAGCAATAGATCCCAGAACATAAAAAATATAATAAAAAATTCAAAGCTAGTAAAAAAATGTATCTACCATTCCAACAAGAATGTATCAGTTCCATTAAATTAGCCTTCGAACTGACACATTTCATTTTATTTTATTTATTTATTTTATCGCCAACAGATTATTATCCACTAATAGGCGAAGTCATACGGTAAAGACATTAAAAGTGAACAAGTGAAGGTAAAATATGAATGGTCAGTAAGAGACAAGGCGACAAGACAATTACAACATGAAAAACATGTTGTTACTGTCTTGTCTTTCATAAGAGAGATGAAAGACAAGACAGTAACAACATGACAAACACTAAATAGAACAGATAAGAACATCCCCAATACAGCTCAGTAAGCGGTCTGACATATATCACGACGTGACTTCTATAAGTGCTAAAATAATCGCTAAAAAGTCAGCGCCACTCGCTGACAGGAAGACATTCATGGTTTTCAGTATCCGGCGCAGGAATCCATCTCTGACGGCGCTCACCCGCCACGGACGCTCAGCGAATAGCCACTGTGAGCGACACATAGGTACGGCACACACACACACACACACACACACACACACACACACACACACACACACACACACACACACACACACACACACACACACACACACACACACACACACACACACACACACACACACACACACACACACACACACACACACACACACACACACACACACACACACACACACACACACACACACACACACACACACACACACACACGCACACGCACACGCACACGCACACGCACACGCACACGCACACGCACACGCACACGCACACGCACACGCACACGCACACGCACACGCCCACGCCCACGCCCACGCCCACGCCCACGCCCACGCCCACGCCCACGCCCACGCCCACGCCCACGCCCACGCCCACGCCCACGCCCACGCCCACGCCCACGCCCACGCCCACGCCCACGCCCACGCCCACGCCCACGCCCACGCCCACGCCCACGCCCACGCCCACGCCCACGCCCACGCCCACGCCCACGCCCACGCCCACGCCCACGCCCTCGCCCACGCCCACGCCCACGCCCACGCCCACGCCCACGCCCACGCCCACACCCACGTCAGTAATGCAACAATAACAATAATGCAGACATTTTGACATCTAATATAAAATAATGCCTATTTTTGTGGATGCAACCCTTCAATCTCAGATGTAGTGGTTTGAGAACCTATGTGGATTAGCATGCACCGTGACTGCACGTACCAATAACAATGACACATATTTCGTCTGTCTTGCGCCAAGAGAAGTGCATTGTAAATACTATCAAGTACTACAGAAACAGTTATGTTTTGCGGAAAACAAAGCTAAAAATGTTTGGGGAATAAAGGAAAACCGAAAAATTTAAAGTTTCTCTTTCCGAAGTGTTTCCAAAGTAAAAACAAGAGAAGGGCAAAGCATGCGGTATAGCGTGGGCGCTAAACGAATTGTTTGTGTTCTGGTCTACGGCGTGGGCATTCAGTTGGTACAGATCAATTTGTTGCTTTGATTGCATGCCTCGTGACTTGTTCTCAAGTCAAGACAGGGCTAGAATCACAATGAAGCGGCAAAGTACTTTGGACATGCATTTTTAAGATGAAATGTAGCAAGGCAAGGTAAGTAAGTGGAGAACCTGGATGTGATTATTGTGGTTCAAGCTCCTATTGGGACCAAGTGGCTACATGTCTTGTCAGTCTCTTATCCTCATTAGATTGTTTGTCTTGTTGCGTGTCCCACATCAGTCCGCCATCAATAACAAATGAACTGCAACGAGCCTCGTGTCCAAGGTCAGTGTGTCATGCTGCTTCAGCTGTGCTAAATGTGCTAAAGTAAGGCTAAAGTAAGTTAAATCATGGTTAATCAAAATTGAACTTGTTTATACGTTACATGAAATGGGGGTCATTACAGCGGAAAACAAATAGCACTATGGTTATCAAATTGCACCAGTGGGCCTCCAGTCGCCGGCCGCACCAACTTTTGAAACGATTCTCCACCCATGGCTGGCGCTGCTGCTGCTGCTGCTGCTGCTGCTGCTGCTGCTGCTGCTGCTGCTGCCGCCGCTGTTCCCGTTCCTGCTACTGCTGCTGCTCCCGTTCCTGCTACTGCTGCCTGGCTGCCGCCGCTGTTCCCGTTCCTGCTACTGCCGCTGTTCCCGTTCCTGCTACTGCCGCCTGGCTGCCGCCGCTGTTCCCGTTCCTGCTACTGCCGCTGTTCCCGTTCCTGCTACTGCTGCCTGGCTGCCGCCGCTGTCGGTCGTTGCCTCTGTTGGCATCCCACCTCTGCACCTGTCGACCGATCAAACTGGTTCTTCCGCCTCCGAGGGGGTTACTGTCTGCCACCGGTCAGAACCTGTGTCGCGGTTCAGGGGCACCTGGCATGTAGACACTCTGAGCACACATACCTGCGTCTTCCGCGCCAGGACGCCGCACCTGTCGCGGTACAGCGACTGCGGCAGGTGCACACTGCGCGCCGGATTGGGTATCTCAGTTCCTTGCATTGCATTGGTCGGCGGACAAAGTACTACGCATGCTTCCAGCATGAAGGTTACCTATTGTCTACCTCACAATTTGTGCAAAACTGGCGAGCATTGATTCGCAGCAACACTGGCGAGCATTGATTCGCAGCAAAGCTGCGCCCACTCATGTCCGATCGTAGGGCACCTGTCGCTAACGCATTAGACTGTCATGTGACAGCGCGCGTTTTGTATTATTAAACTTATGCGGTTGCATTCGTTTTTGCAAAAGAAGTGACCAAGCGGCCGTTTATTTTTTGCAGATGTAAGGTTGAAATAGCAACAGCATCATATCATCATTTAATTTCTCAAATGGCGTATGTTGAACTACCAGAGCATGTTTAAATTATAGAGGTTAACAATTCACATTTGCATGTTACATTCATTTGAACAGCGCTTTCTAGTCAGTCAAGACGTCCACACAGATCATTTCAAGAATACTAAAATTGAGTTCCTGGGTTGTTATCGTGTGCCCTTCGGAATTAGTACTCTAATCAGGAATCATTAAAGCCCCTTGCGGGGGAACATTTTTTGTACTGATTATTTTTCCGATCTAAACTCGGGCAGTCTGCGCTTTAATCTGCGGACGTGTCCTTGTCACTGTCAATCTTATTCCCGAGACGTTCCGCTGGGTCCATCGCTGAAGGTCATCACTACAGCAGAGCGGTCTGGTCGATCACGTAGATTTATAACCAGTACGCCGCCAAATCCATCAATCAAATCAGGATCCTCTATCCCGCTCATTACTTGGCGTTCAAACAAGAAGTATGTAAAGATCGGCCAATCATGCCTATAAAGCCCCTAAAGTTATAGTGAATAGTTCACCTTTATTATGGGGTTTTCAACTGAGATAGCAGATGTGTAGACAGATCGAAAAACGGGATGTGGTGAAATAATTACCTCGCTACGCTAAGTAATTTCCACACAGGACTAGTGTCGTGGTCGTGGCCGATCGTGTCGTGGTGTCTGGGCACGAAACAGCGTCTTCTAAAAGGGACCCTTTTAGAAGACGCTATTCGGCTGTTTCGTGCCCCGATCGGGGCACGAAATTTCAAACTCTTCGACGGATATCCATCTATCGTCCAAACAAATGCTATATTCCTTTTTCAGCTCGAAATACTCGGTATCGCCAAATTTCAAGACAACTTTCAATGTGACCTATTCCCTTTAACGTGATAAGTGACAATACTGACGGCAGGGAAAACTGAATGATCAGTACCTTCAAATTCTACCAAATTACAGCGCATTCTACATGATATATCGAATCCGAGTACACCAGCACATCCTGCAATATTCCTTACCGAATCCCAACACATCTATCATTTAAATCGAAAACCCACTCTAGCTTCCCCTACCGAATCCCAACCCACGGCACCTCCACCTCATGTGAAGACCTGGGATCGGCGTGACGCGAATCACGGCGCACAATGGCTGGAGACGTCTCACGCCCTGCCATTGTTGCGCGCGGCGAGTCGGGACCGTGCCGGGCCGCGCCGGCAGACTCTCACGTGAAAGTTCCCAGGCGCGGCGCTGCGCGGCCCGGCGCGGCCCGGTGAGCCCGGTGAACGCCGTGGCAGGTGCTGAACCCTGTGAACGTTGCAGCAGCTGGTGCTGGTGCTCTGAGAGTGGCTGCACCGTGAGCACTGTGGATGCAACTACGTCATAGAGAGGATGTCGTAATGGCGTAGTGTGCTCACATGACGCAGACGTAGTGCTGTATGTGTGTCGACAGAAGTCTGAACAATCACAGGTCACGACTTATCTGTCATTAAAGGGAATGTTTCACCTTTGTATTGGTTTTGAACTGAGATAGCCATTATCTTTGGCCGTTATTGAAGTGTCTGAAATACTAAGGTCATTTTCCCCAAAACTTAGCCGTTTTTAAGCAATTAAATTTATAGTTTGCAAAATGGAGTCTAGGCTAGTGCCGCCGCTGATTGACTGACGGACTTTTTCAGCCAATCCCACTTTGTCAGCCAATCAGCGGCGGTGTATAGCTCAATAATGGCGTCATCATCCCAAATTTAAAAACTTAATTTGTATAAAGTTAAGTGACTTTTCGAGAGAAAAAATATCACCATCGTTTTCAGCAGCACTTTTATATTTTCGACTACAACCAGCGTATATTTGACAACTTTCAGAAAGGCGAAACATTCCCTTGGCACAACGCTAAAGGGAATAGTACACCTTGGGAAAAGTACGTGGAATGATGGAAAAGAGTGTCCTGATTAGAGTTCTGGCATTCGTTTTTGCGAGAAAAAAAAGTACCAATTTGTCATAATTGGAAAAATATTGATATTAATACATTTGACGTTACAATAATCTTGCGTCACCAAAACCAGTTGTGACGTCATACCGGCAAATCCTTGAATCAGAATATGTACGCAACACTAACAACCTCATTCGCTGGGTCGCGACTCGCGAGTATATTGGTCGCGATTGAAAATGTGTGAATGTTTGCACTATGGCCTTGTATGGAGTTTCGGAGTTTGAGTGGCGTTGCGTGAACACATACTCATAATGTTAATGTGCATGAATAAATGTGATATACCTTCCCACGAATGTGTTTATATGTGCATTCATTGGTGTGTGGTGGATGTAAATCAATATCGCAGCTACCGGTACTAGCCACCCATCCAAATGTGTGCCTTTTCAAGACGAGTGTGGACATTATTTTCAATTGGAAAACCAATGAAAATTAACAAAGTTATAGCCAATAATATTTCGAGCTAAGCGGCCATTCAACGTAAACAATAAACAAACTTTGTCAAAACTGAATCAATATATTGCATGAACACCGACCAGCCACCAATCGACAAATGCGTCTTATCACTAAGCATCTATTGGTAATTTTCAATTGGAAATCGGTTCACAATTAACAGGGTAATTACTTAAAACTGTAACCACAGGCAGAATGTATCCCTAATGTATCGCAGTTACAGGTGCAT
>JAXIVJ010001090.1:0-154532 GCA_036785665.1 Chirona hameri | reverse complement strand
AGCGACGAGAGCGGAGAGAGCGAGGAGGAGGCGATGAGAGCGAGAGAGCGAGAGAGCGAGAGAGCGAGAGAGCGAGAGAGCGAGAGAGCGAGAGAGGTCGAGAGGAGGCGAGGAGAGGCGAGGGAGAGCGAGAGAGCGAGAGAGCGAGAGAGCGAGAGAGCGAGGAGGAGAGCGAGAGAGCGAGAGAGCGAGAGGAGCGAGACAGAGACGAGAGAGCGAGAGAGCGAGAGACGAGAGAGCGAGAGCGAGCAGAGAGCGAGAGAGCGAGAGAGCGAAGAGAGCGAGAGAGCGAGAGAGCAGAGCAGAGAGCAGAGAGCAGAAGAGCGAGAGAGCGAGAGAGCGAGAGAGCGAGAGCAGAGAGCAGATAGCAGAGAGCGAGAGAGCGAGAGAGCAGAGAGCAGAGAGCAGAGAGCAGAGAGCAGAGAGCGAGAGAGCAGAGAGCAGCGAGAGAGCAGCAGAGAGCAGAGAGCAGAGAGCAGAGAGCAGAGAGCAGAGAGCGAGAGAGAGAGCAGAGAGAGAGCAGAGAGCATAGAGCAGAGAGAGCAGAGAGCAGAGAGCAGAGAGCAGAGAGCTGAGAGCAGAGAGAGCAGAGAGAGCGAGAGAGCAGAGAGCAGAGAGCAGAGAGCAAGGAGCGAGAGAGCGAGAGAGAGAGCAGAGAGCGAGAGAGGAGCAGAGAGCAGAGAGCGGAAGCAGAGCGATGAGAGCAGAGAGACAGAGAGCAGAGAGCAGAGAGCAGAGATGCAGAGAGCAGAGAGCAGAGAGCGAGAGCAGAGAGCAGAGAGCAGAGAGCAGAGAGCAGAGAGCAGAGAGCAGAAGCAGAGAGCAGAGAGGCAGAGAGCAGAGAGCAGAGAGCAGAAGAGAGCAGAGAGCAGAGAGCAGAGAGCAGAGCAGAGAGCAGAGAGCAGAGAGCAGAGAGCAGAGAGCAAGAGGCAGAGAGCAGAGAGCAGAGAGCAGAGAGCAGAGAGCAGAGAGCAGAGAGCAGAGAGCAGAGAGCAGAGAGCAGAGAGCAGAGAGCAGAGAGCAGAGAGCAGAGAGCAGAGAGCAGAGAGCAGAGAGCAGAGAGCAGAGAGCAGAGAGCAGAGAGCAGAGAGCAGGAGCGAGAGGAGCAGAGAGCAGAGAGCATGAGAGAGCAGAGAGCTGAGAGCAGAGAGCAGAGAGCAGAGAGCAGAGAGCAGAGAGCAGAGAGCAGAGAGCAGAGAGCAGAGAGCAGAGAGCAGAGAGCAGAGAGCAGAGAGCAGAGAGCAGAGAGCAGAGAGCATAGAGCAGAGAGAGAGCAGAGGCAGAGAGCAGAGAGCAGAGAGCAGAGAGCAGAGAGCAGAGAGCAGAGAGCAGAGAGCAGAGAGCAGAGAGCAGAGGAGAGGAGAGAGCTGAGAGCAGAGAGCAGAGAGCAGAGAGCAGTGAGCAGAGAGCAGAGAGCATAGAGCAGAGAGCAGAGAGCAGAGAGCAGAGAGCAGAGAGCTGAGAGCAGAGAGCAGAGAGCGAAGAGCGAGAGCAGAGAGCTGAGTCAGAGAGCAGAGAGCAAGAGAGCAGCAGAGCAGAGAGCAGAGAGCAGAGAGCAGAGAGCAGGAGCAGAGAGCAAGAGAGCAGAGAGCAGAGAGCAGAGAGCAGAGAGCAGAGAGCAGAGAGCAGAGAGCAGAGAGCAGAGAGCAAGAGCAGAGAGCTAGAGATGCAGAGAGCAGAGAGCAGAGAGCAGAGAGCAGAGAGCAGAGAGCAGAGAGCAGAGCAAGGAGAGGCAGAGAGCAGAAGCAGAGAGCAGAGAGCAGAGAGCAGAGAGCAAGAGAGCAGAGCAGCAGAGCAGAGAGCAGAGAGCAGAGAGCAGAGAGCAGAGAGCAGAGAGCAGGAGCAGAGAGCAGAGAGCAGAGAGCAGAGAGCAGAGAGCAGAGAGCAGAGAGCAGAGAGCAGAGGCAGAGAGGCAGCAGAGAGCAGAGAGCAGAGAGCAGAGAGCAAGAGAGAGAGAGAGCAGAGAGCAGAGAGCAGAGAGCAGAGAGCAGAGAGCAGAGAGAGAGAGAGCAGCAGAGGCAGAGAGCAGAGAGCAGAGAGCAGAGAAGAGAGCAGAGAGCAGTAGTAGAGAGGCAGAGAGCAGAGAGCAGAGAGCAGAGAGCAGAGAGCAGAGAGCGAGAGCAGAGAGCAGGAGAGCAGAGAGCAAGAGGAAGCAGAGAGCAGAGAGCAGAGAGCAAGAGCAGAGATGAAGAGAGATAGAGCTGAGAGCAGAGAGCAGAGAGCTATGAAGGAGCAGTAGAGCAGAGTAGCAGAGAGAGGTGAGCTGAGAGCAGAGAGAGGCTTCAGAGACAGAGAGCAGAGGAGCAGAGAGCAGAGAGCAGAGAGCTGAGTAGGCAGAGCAGAGAGCAGAGGAGCAGAGTGCAGAGAGCAGAGAGCAGAGAGCAGAGAGCAGAGAGAGCAGAGAGCAGAGAGCAGAGAGCAGAGAGCAGAGAGCAGAGAGCAGAGAGCAGAGAGCAGAGAGCAGAGGCAGAGGCGTAGAGCAGAGAGCAGGAGCAGGCAGAGAGCAGAGAGCAGAGAGCAAGCAAGAGCAGTGAGCAGAGAGGCAGAGATGAGAGCAGAGAAGCGCAGCAGAGGCAGAGAGACAGAGAGCAGGAGCATGCAGAGAGGAGGAGCATGAGAGCATAGAGCAGAGGATGACAGAGGAGCAGAGTGCAGAGGCAGAGAGGCGAGAGCAGAGCGAGAGAAGCAGAGAGCGAGAGAGCAGAGCATGAGGCAGAGAAGAGCAGCAGAAGAGAGCAAGAGAGTGCAGAGAGCAGAGAGGCATGAGAGCAGAGAGCAAGAGCAGAGCTGAGAGCAGAGAGCTAAGAGAGAGCGCAGAAGAGCAGAGAAGACAGAGAGCAGAGAGCAGAGACGTCAGAGCAGAGAGGCAGAGAGCAGAGCAGAGCAGATGAGCACGAGCAGAGAGCAGAGTAACGAGAGATACAGATGCAGAGAGCGTGAGCAGAAGCAGAGAGCAAGAGCAGCAGAGAGCAGAGAGCAGAGAGAGCAGAGCGAGTGAGAGCAGAGAGCAGAGAGCAGAGAGCAGCAGAGCAAGAGAGAGCAGAAGAGCGAAGAGCAGAGAGCATGAAGTGCAGAGGAGTCAGAGAGCAGAGAGCAGAGAGCAGCAGAGCAGAGAGCAGTAGAGCAGGAGAGCAGTGAGAGCAGAGAGCTAGAGCCGAGAGAGCAGAGAGCAGAGAGCAGAGTAGCAGAGAGCAGAAGAGCAGAGAGCAGAGCGAGAGCAGAGAGCAGAGAGCAGAGAGCAGAGAGCAGAGCGCAGAGAGCAGAGAGCAGAGTGCAGAGAGCACAGAGGCGCAGAGCAGAGAGCAGAGAGCAGAGAGCAGAGAGCCGAGAGCGTCAGAGGCGAGAGCAGAGAGCAGAGAGCAGTAGAGCCAGAGAGCAGAGAGCGAGAGCAGAGAGCAGAGAGCAGAGAGCAGAAGCAGAGCGCAGAGAGCAGAGAGCAGAGCATACGCGCAGAGAGCAAGAGAGCAGAGAGCTAGAGAGCAGAGAGCAGAGAGGCAGAGAGCAGAGAGCAGAGAGAGCAGAGGAGAGAGCAGAGCGAGCAGAGAGCAAGGCTCGAGAGCAGAGAGCAGAGAGCAGAGAGCAAGCGCAGAGAGCAGATAGAGAGAGCAGAGAGCGAGGAGAGCAGAGAGGCCAGAGAGCAGAGAGCAAGATGCAGAGAGCAGAGCTGCAGAGAGCAGTAGAGCAGAGAGCAGAGAGCAGTAGAGCGAGAGCTAGAGGGCAGAGAGCAGAGATCAGAGAGCAGAGAGCGAGAAGCAGAGACAGAGCGAGCTAGAGACAGAGAGCAGAGAGCAGAGAGCCAGAGGATGCAGAGAGCAGAGAGCAGAGAGCAGAGAGCTGAGAAGCAGAGAGCAGAGAGCAAGAGACAGAGAGCGAAGAGAGCAGAGGAGCAGAGAGCAGAGAGCAGAGATGCAGAGAGCAGAGAGCAGAGAGCAGAGAGCAGAAGCAGAGAGAGCAGAGTGCAGAGAGCAGAGAGGCAGAGAGCAGAGAGCAGAGAGCAGAGAGCAGAGCAGAGCAGAGAGTGCAGAAGCAGAGAGAGAGAGCAGAGGCAGAGGATCAGAAGAGTGCAGAGAGCAGAAGAGCACGAGAGCAGAGAGCAGAGAGCAGAGAGCAGAGAGCAGAGAGCAGAGAGCAGAGAGCAGAGAGCAGGAGCAGAGGAGCAGAGAGCAGAGAGCCAGAGAGCAGAAGAGCAGAGCAGAGAGGAGCAGAGAGCGGAAGAGAGAGCAGAGAGCAGAGAGCAGAGAGCAGAGGGAGGCAGAGAGCAGAGGAGCAGAGAGCAGAGAGCAGAGAGCAGAGAGCAGAGAGCAGAGAGCAGAGAGCAGAGAGCAGAGAGCAGAGAGCAGAGAGCAGAGAGCAGAGAGCAGAGAGCAGAGAGCAGAGAGCAGAGAGCAAGGAGCAGAGAGCAGAGAGCAGAGAGCAGAGAGCAGAGAGCAGAGAGCAGAGAGCAGAGAGCAGAGAGCAGAGAGCAGAGAGCAGAGAGCAGAGAGCAGAGAGCAGAGAGCAGAGAGCCGAGAGCAGAGAGCAGAGAGCAGAGAGCAGAGAGCAGAGAGCAGAGAGCAGAGAGCAAGAGAGCAGGAGCAGAGAGCAGAGAGCAAGAGAGCAGAGAGCAGAGAGCAGAGAGCAGAGAGCCAGAGAGCAGAGAGCAGAGAGCAGAGAGCAGAGAGCAGAGAGCAGAGAGCAGAGAGCAGAGAGCGAGAGCGAGAGCGTTCAGCTGATCCGTCCCCATGTCCCGGAGCGTCAGAACTCACCAGCTCCTCCCTGATGTCCGCGGTTCAGCTGCTCGTCCTCTGAGTCGGGCGGCCGGAGCTGTAACAGCGCTGCCTGCTCCAGCACCAGCACCTAGCGTCTGCTGCACAGCGCAGCCGCCCCCCCCCAGCCCAGCCCCCGCCCCCTTGCCCCGCCCCCCCCCTTCCCCCAGCCGCGCCTCCGGCTGGCCGCCGCCCGCCAACGGACGGTCAGACTGGCAAATCAGACCAAATCAATCAATAACAGACCAAATCAATCAATAACAGACAAATCAATATAAATGGTGACAGGATTCAGAGGAGGCGCCACTCTCATATTCTGCACGACTTCATCCGTCCTGATAATAATAATCATCATACACCATCAGAATAACGAGAACCAATTTCCCCTCCGAGCGCCACTTCCAGCCACTAGAATATGATAGCCGGCCTCATCAAATGTAAAACGAAATCCTTCCCACATCAATGTCAACCGGTCAGGTCCAGACACCCGACAAACATGACAGCAACACACACGCGCGCGCGCACACACACACACACCACACACACACACACACACACACACCACACACACACGCACACGCACACGCACACGCACACGCACACGCACACGCGCACACGCACACGCACACGCACACGCACACGCACACGCACACACACGACACACAACACACACACACCACACACACACACACACACAACACACACACACACACACACACACACACACACACGGCTCCCACACGATGCAACATGCCTCCGTTTCGGCGCCGCTCGGCTCTGACCTTGGTGAGCGGCCTGACGCAGACGTTGACGCCGGCCAGCAGCGTGCCGAAAGTGAGCGGCGGCGGGCCCGGCTTGTCCAGCGTCGGCGAGGCGAAGCTGGTACCGACCAGCCACTCCCAGCCGCCCAGTTGCAGGCCATCCCGGGTGACCAGCTGCGGCAGCGGCGGCGACAGCGCGTGCAGCGCCACCAGACACACCGACGAGAGACGCACCAGTCTGCCGGTCAGCGGTCAGCGGTCAGCGGTCAGCCGTCAGCCGTCAGCCGTCAGCCGTCAGCCGTCAGCGGTCAGCGGTCAGCGGTCAGCGGTCAGCCGTCAGCCGTCAGCCGTCAGCCGTCAGCCGTCAGCGGTCAGCGGTCAGCGGTCAGCGGTCAGCGGTCAGCGGTCAGCGGTCAGCGGTCAGCCGGTCAGCCGGTCAGCCGGTCAGCCGGTCAGCCGGTCAGCCGGTCAGCCGGTCAGCCGGTCAGCCGGTCAGCCGGTCAGCCGGTCAGCCGGTCAGGCCGTCAGCGGGTCAGCGGTCAGCGGTCAGCGGTCAGCGGTCAGCGGTCAGCCGTCAGCGGTCAGCCGTCAGCCGTCAGCCGTCAGCCGTCAGCCGTCAGCCGTCAGCCGTCAGCCGTCAGCCGTCAGCCGTCAGCCGTCAGCCGTCAGCCGTCAGCCGTCAGCGGTCAGCGGTCAGCGTCAGCGGTCAGCGGTCAGCGGTCAGCGGTCAGCGGTCAGCGGTCAGCGGTCAGCGGTCAGCGGTCAGCGGTCAGCGGTCAGCGGTCAGCGGTCAGCGGTCAGCGGTCAGCGGTCAGCGGTCAGCGGTCAGCGGTCAGCGGTCAGCGGTCAGCGGTCAGCGGTCAGCGGTCAGCGCGGTCAGCGGTCAGTGGTCAGCCGTCAGCCTTCAGGTCAAGGCAAGCCAGGCCAGGTCAGAGGTCACGGGATGGACACCAGACCACGTAATGGGGCATGTAGCGCTACCAGATACGTGCACTTGAATTATTGTACAGTCCTTTGTTCAGATAAATTAATGGCATTGCCCGAACGTCACAGTTCGTCTTGGATATGCCAAGGCAATACAACATACACTAGTTGAAACAGGAACACGGACAAACTGCCGACACCCGTCACACACACACACCACACGTCCATACAGGTGCTGATTGTGAGCACAGCGAAGTTCGCGCTGTTTTCATAGCACATAATGTCATGTAACATGCGTCGTAAGGGTAGCAACTAAGCCAGGGCAGGCAATATGGTTAAGGAAAATGATAAAACAGCGTTAGTCTAGAACTCGAACATTCATTGGCTTTAATTATCGGTGTTATCGTGATGATGATGATTTGGGGCTTAACCCGCGCACTGCAGGGGCTTTGCGCCGAACACGAACTGCAGGGGGGGCTTGATTTCCGCCCCCCCCCCCCCCTGAGATCTCGAAAACTACGCAACGTAGCGAGAAGCGGAAAAAGGCATTTGATAGTTTCATACATGTTCTATCGAAAATATTCAGTGTTTTTTTAAGTCAGGTCAAAATTGAGGTAACCAGAGGTCATCAAAGGTCAAATTTTCCAGTTTTTTTTTCCTGTTTTAGGACATCGCTCCAGAAATTCCCATATATCTCAGAAACGATGATAGTTAGAAACAAACGGAAAAAAGGCAAACGCCAGCCAGTGAAATTTGTAATCGCTAAGGTGTCCTCAGATTTGATCTCAGGTCAATATTTGAGGCTCCAGAGGTCAAAAAGAAAAAAATCGTTTTTTGCTCAATGGTTTTTTGCTATTCACTTTTTACTTAATAAAGATAACGGAAAACTGTTTACGCCATTGTGTTTATCTTGTCAAGGCGCTTTGAATGATATATATGGTGACCTTGTTAAGTCAACTTAACAATTTGACCTAAAGTCAAGGTCAAGTGGTGACCCAAGTAGGGCATGTTGCATATGGAAAGACGTGTCTCGACGAGACAAGCACATTGATGTCTGTTTTACTTCTCTATCTTCATTATGTCGAGAGTTATTGACAAAAAAGTGATGGTGACCTCGCATGACCTCAAATGACCCAATAGGGGTCACTGAACAAAACTTACATTTGGATCATCAAGAATATCCTATAATAACATGATCCAGAAGTAATTGGACTAGTACCATGCATATCCTTGAAATAGGAAGCATTTGTATATTTCCCCATTGACTTATTATGGGGAGGTTACGAAATTGACCTGACCTTAGGTCACCGATATCAAAATTCCGAGTTATGCGAATTGTAAGTACTGATGCCCTCATGACATCCTGTAAGTTTCAACCTGATCGGTGAAAAACTCTGGCTTTGGCACAACTGCAAACATTTTTGTGGTGGGGTCACTTGACCTGGTCTGGTGACCTGACCTAAGATGACCAGAACATATTTTTTATCAAAGTGTGCGCAATTGATGTCCTAACAGGTGTATCAAAACCCGGCGGCGCTGCGCGCCGCCGTTTTTTCGCTATCTTTGAAAAACCTGAGGGGGGGCGGAAATCAACCCCCCCTGCAGTGCGCGGGTTAACCCGCGCCGTGCCGGGGGGGGGGGGGGGGATAGACACCCCCCTCCCCTCAGGTTTTCGAGGATAGCGGAAAAACGGTAGCGCCGCCGTTTTTGTCACAGCTGTTCGGGAATCCATTGCGCACATTATGTTTTTTTAAAAAAAAATACCTCGGGTCATCTCAGGTCAGGTCACCAGACCAGGCCACGTGACCCCACCTCCGAAAAACAACTTGTGGTCGTACCACAGTCACAGTTTTTTGATGATCGGTTTTACACTTACAGGATTGCATAAGGTTATACATATATACAATTCGTATATCTTGGGTTTTTACATCAGCGACCTAAGGTCGGGTCAATTTCGTGACCTCCCCATTATAAGTCAATGGGGAAATATCCAAATACTTCCTATTCCGAGGATACGCAAGTTATCAGTCTAATTCCTTCTGGATCATGTTATTATAAGCCATTCTTGATGACCTAGGTGCCATTTTTGTTCAGTGACCCCTACAGGGTCAGCCGAGGTCATCCGAAGTCACCAACAGTTGCATGTCAATAACTCGACATAATGACGATAGATAAGTGAAAACGACAGCAATGTGTTTGTCTCGTCGAGGCACGTCTTCCCATATGCAACATGACCTACTTGGGTCACCACTTGACCTTGACCTGAGGTCAAATTTTTTAAGTTGACCTAACCTGGTCAACACTTATGAGTCGAAGCGCCTTGACGAGACAAACACGATGGCATTCAAACTATTGCCTTGTCGTTATTAGGTAAAAAGCTATTCGTGAAAAAACTGTTTTTGTAAAAAATAGCCTTTTTGACATTTGATGAGCTCTGGAGCCTAACCTATTGACCTGAGCTCAAATCTGAGGGCACATTGTCGATTGCATGGTTCAAGAGTTTTCCATTGCTCTTTTACTGTTGTGCCTAGCTATCATATCATAGTTCCTGTGATATCTGGGGGTTTCTGGAGCGAAGTCCTAAAACTGGAAAATTTGACCTTTGATGACCTCTGGTGACCTCAATATTGGCTTAAGGAAAAAATATCTGAAGTACTTTCGAATGTGCTTGTCGAGAGCTTTCGAACGCCTTTTTCAGTCTTTTTAGCCCTTTTAATTTTCGAGTTAGAGGGGGTGTCTAAACCCCCCCCCCCCCGGCACGGCGAAGGTGGCGCCGAGCACCGGCACGGCGCGGGTTAACAATCTGAGGGCTTGAAATAGTTCACATTGGAACATTTTTTCCAAACACAATTTTATTATAGGTTTGAAATACAATTTATTTTTATATCGTCATAAATGGGCACACATCGCGCCGATTCAGGACAGAAGGTCGTACATTATTAATTTTATCAAAACTATATACATACTCTCTGAGTCAGACTCCTGACGTCACGCGAATGGAGAAAAAAATGTGCAGCCAATCAGATTCGAAAGTAAGGATAGACTCGCATTAGAGAAGTGCCAACCGGCGGCCGGCGGTTCGCTTGCTAGCACCAGCTGCAAGCTGATTGGCCGATTGTTTAGCCTCTGCCCAGGATATCGTCAGCACCGCATTATTTAGTCAGCCCCGCATTCCTTCGCCAAAAAAATAATATATTCGGCTAGAGTCTTCTCGGTCAAGAAAACTTGCAGATAGGGGTTTCCCAACACGGGCTACAAAACTGCTATCTCAGTTCAAAACCCCATGTTGAAGGTGAACTATTTCCTTTAAAGGGAATAGTGAACCTTTAACATGAGTTTTTAACTGAGATAGCCAGATTGTCGGGAGTACTGAGAAATCTCCAAATCTGAAATTTGTCTTTCCAAAACGACATAGTTACTGAGTTTCAACGCAAAAACCGTTGGGTTTATTTGGTTATATTTTAAAGGGACAAATCTCGTGACATTTCGCATACGTCATTGGTGTGATTTCTACCGCACGTCGTTTTCGCTATTTGAACCGACCGCCACCGAAACGCATCATGTGTTTGGTAACAGAATTGCAAGGAAGGCTCGTTCCTCGTCTGGCGTAGCCATTGGTTCAAAATCCGTTTCACGAAGCTGATTCGTCTAGAGTGCGCTATCGCCGCTGTTGTGGTCAAGGCAAACACGACAAATCTGAAACATCATGCGAATAGGTTTTAAAGGGATTATACGGGTTTTTCCTAGAATAATTTAGTTACATAGTAAAACTTACATGTAAAGGTGGTAGAAGTCACACGGTAGTCACATTTTTATGGAAATTACCTCTTCTGCACGTAAGGACATTTCATAGTGCGCGGTGATGCCACCACGTACTTTCTGCAGTACTGGCTGAGGCAGAGCCAGTCATCTCTGTTATGCTAATGCAAACAAATCACTTATGGCATATTTCCGGTTACAATAAGCAATATATAACATAAACTTGTGTTTTCCAACGACAGCAGCAGTTACCTAGTTTTTCCCATAAAATTCGATATTTTTCATGAATTTTCATGCCAAAAAAATTAATACGCCACCACCAAATTTTCAACGCTAAACACCGCAAGGAAACCCCACAAAAACCACAAAACCCAAACGAACAGCGGTCAGCGGAACAGTATGTAGTGATACAGAATCCCGTAAGAATTGAACTGAATAATCTTTTTGTGATCCAGTGTCGGACTTGCAGATAATTCAAAGCTCTAAAATTGATGAAAAACGAAAGAAAAAAAACGCATGGCATTACTGGCCCGGCTTAGAGCGTCTTTAATTTAGTAACTCCTTCTACAATCGTCATCCAGATGGTAAAGAGCGCAAAAATTATCACGTATGCCATGGTGGTTTACGATATGTTTACGATATAAATACGATAAATACGATATTAGTTTACGATATTTAAGGCGATATGTTTACTAGCAATTTCACACAATTTCACAATTTCAGGCTTACCTTCATGTAAAGGTAAGCTTAATTCAATTCATTTATATTGATATGGGGTGGCCGTTCGGGAGAAGTGTCCTGGGGCGGAATTGGCCTCCATCTAGGATTCTTCTCTTCACGGTCACGTGACCTTTTGTATGGTGCTATAGTAAACACGTAAACAGTAAATACACCCTCTTGCGGCAGCTTGCTTCTGAGTTCGTAACCGTTATTTTGTCTCAGCCGCGGCTTGGGGCCGCGCAGATTACTGCACCATCGAATTTGGTGCAGATTCTAAGAATAAGAAAGTGATGGACAGTAATTCCGATCAAGTACTCGTTATCTGATACATGTCTCGAAAAACGCCGGAATCTTAACGCTGATAATTGCTGACATAATGGACTAAATGAGCATTGAGGTCCATGGTATATGTTTTAAACGTGTTTAAACCTCATACAAGTGCAAAAGAGTGCATTTCCTTTCAGGACGGAAACCCGTATAATCCCTTTAAGTAAATAATTTCGTCAATTTTGAACCGATTTCCAATTGAAAATTACCAGATGCTTCGTGAAAATACGAATTGTTTGATGGGTGGCTGGTCGCGGTACCTGCAATATATCGATGTACCTGCAATATATCGATCAAATTTTGACAATGTTTGTTTTTGGTTGACAGTGCTTTGACACTTTGTTAGCAATATTATTGGCCAGAATTTTGTCAATTTGCATTGCCAATTGAAAATTACCAAAAGATGCTTCGGGAAAATACGCATGTTTTGATGGGTGGCTGGTCGCACTAAGTTCATGATGACCTAGAAATATTACTGGCCATAACTTTGTCAATTTCCATTGGATTTCCAATTGAAATCATGCCGACACTCGTCTTAGAAATGCACATCTTTTGATCGGCTGCTCGTACCTGTAACTGCAATGTTCGCTGCAGTAGAAGCACATCCAGAATGTATGCCCCTATTATACACGTGACTTCAGGTTGTGAGTGAATAACTTGGTTAATTTTGAACCGATTTCCAATTGAAAATTAACGAAAGATGCTTCGTGAAAAGACGTTTTTTGTTTGCTGTGTGGCTGGTCGCAGTACCTGCAATATATCGACTAAATGTTGCCAATGTTTGTTTTTGCTTTACGCTGACTTGCGCTAAGTTCACGATGAGCTAGAAATATTATTGGCCATAACTTTGTCAATTTCCATTATATTTCCAATTGAAAATAATACAGACCTAAGGTCGGGTCAATTTCGTGACCTCCCCATTATAAGTCAATGGGGAAATATCCAAATACTTCCTATTCCGAGGATACGCAAGTTATCAGTCTATCGTCTTGCAAAGGCGCATTTTTTGATGGGTGATTCGTACCGGTAGCTGCAATGTTCGCTGCAGTAGAAGCACATCCACACATTTATTTACACACACACACATTTATGGATATAGCATATATATTGATGCACATGCACATTGATGGGTGTGACTTCAGGTTCACGCAACGCCACTCCAACTCCACTCATGCAACGCCATAGTACAAACATTCACATTTCACGCATGTAAAAATGCGAATATTTTGTTCTTCAAATTATCACAAATTGCCCAGCGGGCAGCGAACGAGACTGTTACTTGTTGTAGTCAGACTGGTTATTGATTCGACACTGATTGAATCGATTTGAATCGTTCAATCAAAATTCCTTGAATAAAAAAATAATTGATGCACCACCAGATCTTTTGATTCATGAATCGTGATTGCATCTAAACCCGCATCAAATCAAGACTGATTGAATCAAAAGATTTAACGATTCTTAACGATTAAAGTACACTGGTGAATTGTGCAAATACATGCAGTCCCAGTGGCAACATTCATTTATACTGAATGTAGTATTGCAATAATAATAATAAATAACCTTATTCTCATAATGTCGAAAAATATTTTAAAGAGACAGTCAAATTAGGGAGCTTTCGGCTTGCGCCTTCATCAGCCATAAATGATCCGTATCAAGCCATAAATGATCCGCAAAAAAAGACACCGCAAAAAAAGACAAAGTCAAATAAACCGTATCAGGACCGTGAATGTGAATGTAGTATTGTTGTAACAATGTTTTAATGATCATATATGTTTCCATTTTTTTATTTGACATAAATTCACCACATATATTTAAATGTTGAATCAAACGCGAATCGATTCAAATATTTCTTTCGAGTCTTTGAATTGGAGAGAATCAATTCTCAAAATTGTATCAGTGATTTTGTTTTGTAATACACCGCCACCCATTAATAGGTGACCAGGAGTGCCCCCGCCCTCGATCCCAACGACACACGACACCTTTCATTAACACCAGAGAACAAAAGAGAAAATGTCGAGGCACTCCCAGCTAAGAAATGGAAACCAACCTAAAAAGGCATATGAGGAGAGGTAATGGAAAGGCATATGAAAAGGGATGTTAGACGTGGTGATATAAAAGAAGGCGGAAAGTAGTCATTGCTGAAAACAGCAAATGACTCCCCCCCCCCCCCCCCCCCCCCCCAGCTACGTCCTGGCGTCCCAGGATTCCACATTCATTAAGGTGTTAGTAAAGGGGATATCCGTCGCACAGGGCGGAGGACAAAGTCTGGTCTATTTTCAAGCGTTTCTTGCTGGTGCTTCGTGGACCCCACTCAGCTAAGCGTAGCTTGTTGCCGAGTAGGGTTCCTGAAGCCGGTGTGTTTTCGTTAATCGAACGGTGATTGAATCATTCAGATTCCAAAATGAATCATGATTGAATCGTTCCAAAAAAGTTGAATCAATAACCAGTCTGGTTGTAGTAGTGTTGTTTACATATTCTGATTCAAGGAAAAACTTTTGCCGGTATGAAGTCACAACTCATTTTGGGGACGATTTGCCTTTGCCTGACGATTTGGGGATTTATTTTTGGGGATTGTTGCGACGTCACAAGAAAAAATATCAATATTTTTCAAATTATGACTAATTGGTACTTTTTCGCAAAAACAAATGCCAGAACCGGATCAGGAAACTCTTTTATATCATTCCACGTACTTTTCCCAAGGTGCACTATTCCCTTAGTGTGCCTACTGTTTTGAAATGTCAAACATATTTTTCATACGGTAAGTAGCTATTGGTTTGATTGTTGTATATGATGAAATTCACATCTGGAGCCCCTTTAGTTGAATTTTCACTCATATTGTTTTTTTGCTTATTTTTTGTTTCGATATCTATAAACGATCGCCACTATGGTGATGTTATGTAAAACGGCGCACATTAGACAATACAATTACGGTCACATCTTGCAAGATAGAAAGACAAGTTTTCCACAGCACGTTCTTGCCACTGTGAACTTTATTATGTGCAAGTTTCGTAGCTCTAAATTTATATCTTCTTAAAAAAATGGCCATCGGCCATCATCGAAACGGCCATCATCGAAAAACATGATGGCCGTCCAGTTTCTGTTCGGCTGCTGTTGTCAGCGTGCACGAGCTGTTTTGTTGAATTGCTATTGGCCGGCGCTAACAATATGCTAGCAGTTTAATCGATAGTTGAAATGCTTCTAGTAGCGGAAGCCCTCTGGAGTCTACCCGATAACTTTTTGCTCCCAGCAAGTTCCTGGAGTCTTTGGAATATCTCAGCAACTAGGGCAACAACAAGTCATGGGTCAATTCAGAAAATTATGTTCTATAGACCAGTGTCAATAACCCCAAATAAGCGATGTGAGTAGGCACACTCCCTTTAAGGGCGCGGCAACAATAGTGATACGGCGCCCATAGATCAGTGTTATCACACCACGACGCCATTTATGGTTACGCTGATTCAACGCTTCAAACCCTGATGATGTCCAACAAAAACAAACGCTGCGAAAGGCCACAGCGGCGCATCACAAGCCAGCGCGGAAATTACAAATTGCCTCGCCACAATTAAAACTGTCGGGACCCTTTCTGTTGTCAGCAGAACGGCTCTTTCTCGAGAAAAGTTAGAAGAAGGGAAAGGAAGCCATATTTAGCTTTCCGTGACAACTGGGGCAGCCGTCTCTAATGATAAAATTAAAAAGCACGCTCGACATCGCCACAATGGTAACAAAGGCCACACACGCTAAAAAATTTGTTATGATAAACTATCTCACAATAGCTTTCAGCAAAAACAAACCAGACGAGTTTTATCAAAGCAATACGCAATGTGCACATACAGCACTGGCGGCCGGCGGCCGGACAGAGACTGGCGGCATTCCATGACGAGCATGGCCAGCGTGTACTCAGCACAAGACCACTGCGGTCTGATGCCGCAGGGGAGGCGGCCCGAGGCGCGGCGGCGATACGGACAGTGGGGGGCAATCAACCAAGTGTTCCTGTGCAATCCAAGTGTTTCTGTATCCGCTTGAGACACCTCAGGAAAAGCAAAAGGATTTAAATAAGGCTATCTTTAATGACCTTAAATTCGGCCTGGACGGCAGTGACCTGCCATCTGACCTGTTCTGTTCTGGACGGCAGTGACCTGTGATCTGACCTGTTCTGGACGGCGGGGACATGCTATCTGACCTGTTTTGGACGGCGGGGACCTGCCATCTGACCTGTTCTGGACGGCTGTGACCTGACATCTGACCTGTTCTGTTCTGGACGGCAGTGACCTGCCATCTGACCTGTTCTGTTCTGGACGGCAGTGACCTGTCATCTGACCTGTTCTGGACGGCGGGGACATGCCATCTGACCTGTTTTGGACGGCAGTGACCTGCCATCTGACCTGTTCTGGACGGCTGTGACCTGACATCTGACCTGTTCTGTTCTGGACGGCAGTGACCTGCCATCTGACCTGTTCTGTTCTGGACGGCAGTGACCTGTCATCTGACCTGTTCTGGACGGCGGGGACATGCCATCTGACCTGTTTTGGACGGCAGTGACCTGCCATCTGACCTGTTCTGGACGGCGGTGACCTGACATCTGACCTGTTCTGGACGGCGGTGACCTGCGGCGGTGGCCGCTCCGGCTCCGGCTCGGTGCTGCTCAGCCGGCGAACCCTGTGCAGCTCCTCGCGCCCGGCCAGCGTGTGAGGTCGCTCCAGCAGCAGTGAGACGATCCGGCCGCGGCAGACGTACCAGAAACACACGCCCACGCAACCCTTCAGCCACGACTGCCGAATACACACACACACACACAGAGGGAGGCACGGTAGAGTATAATACAGCAGTGAGACGATCTGGCCGCGGCAGACGTACCAGAAACACACGCCCACGCAACCCTTCAGCCACGACTGCCGAATACACGCCCACGCCCACGCCCACGCACACACACACACACACACACACACACACACACACACACACACACACACACACACACACACACACACACACACACACACACACACACACACCACACACACACACACACACACACACACACACACACACACACACACACACACACACACACACACACACACACACACACACACCACACACACACACACACACCACACACACACACACACACACACACACACACACACACACACACACACACACACACACACACACACACACACACACACACACACACACACACACACACACACACACACACACACACACACACACACACACACACACACACACACACACACACACACACACACACACACACACACACACACACACACACACACACACACACACACACACACACACACACACACACACACACACACACACACACACACACACACACACACACACACACACACACACACACACACACACACACACACACACACACACACACACACACACACACACACACACCACACACACACACCACACACACACACACACACACACACACACACACACACACACACACACACACACACACACACACACACACACACACACACACACACACACACACACACACACACACACACACACACACACACACACACACACACACACACACACACACACACACACACACACACACACACACACACACACACACACACACACACACACACACACACACACACACACACACACACACACACACACACACACACACACACCACACACACACACACCACACACACACACACACACACACACACACACCACACACACACACACACACACACACACACACACACACACACACACACACACACACACACACACACACACACACACACACACACACACACACACACACACACACACACACACACACACACACACACACACACACACACACACACACACACACACACACACACACACACACACACACACACACACACACACACACACACACACACACACACACACACACACACACACACACACACACACACACACACACACACACACACACACACACACACACACACACACACACACACACACACACCACACACACACACACACACACACACACACACACACACACACACACACACACACACACACACACACACACACACACACACACACACACACACACACACACACACACACACACACACACACACACACACACACACACACACACACACCACACACACACACACACACACACACACACACACACACACACACACACACACACACACACACACACACACACACACACACACACACACACACACACACACACACACACACACACACACACACACACACACACACACACACACACACACCACACACACACACACACACACACACACACACACACACACCACACACACACACACACACACACACACACACACACACACACACACACACACACACACACACACACACACACACACACACACACACACACACACACACACACACACACACACACACACACACACACACACACACACACACACACACACACACACACACACCACACACACACACACACACACACACACACACACACACACACACACACACACACACACACACACACACACACACACACACACACACACACCACACACACACACACACACACACACACACACACACACACACACACACACACACACACACACACACACACACACACACACACACACACACACACACACACACACACACCACACACACACACACACACACACACACACACACACACACACACACACACACACACACACACACACACACACACACACACACACACACACACACACACACACACACACACACACACACACACACACACACACACACACACACACACACACACACACACACACACACACACACACACACACACACACACACACACACACACACACACACACACACACACACACACACACACACACACACACACACACACACACACACACACACACACACACACACACACACACACACACACACACACACACACACACACACACACACACACACACACACACACACACACACACACACACACACACACACACACACACACACACACACACACACACACACACACACACACACACACACACACACACACACACACACACACACACACACACACACACACACACACACACACACACACACACACACACACACACACACACACACACACACACACACACACACACACACACACACACACACACACACCACACACACACACACACACACACACACACACACACACACACACACACACACACACACACACACACACACACACACACACACACACACACACACACACACACACACACACACACACACACACACACACACACACACACACACACACCACACACACACACACACACACACACACACACACACACACACACACACACACACACACACACACACACACACACACACACACACACACACACACACACACACACACACACACACACACACACACACACACACACACACACACACACACACACACACACACACACACACACACACACACACACACACACACACACACACACACACACACACACACACACACACACACACACACACACACACACACACACACACACACACACACACACACACACACACACACACACACACACACACACACACACACACACACACACACACACACACACACACACACACACACACACACACACACACACACACACACACACACACACACACACACACACACACACACACACACACACACACACACACACACACACACACACACACACACACACACACACACACACACACACACACACACACACACACACACACACACACACACACACACACACACACACACACACACACACACACACACACACACACACACACACACACACACACACACACACACACACACACACACACACACACACACACACACACACACACACACACACACACACACACACACACACACACACACACACACACACACACACACACACACACACACACACACACACACACACACACACACACACACACACACACACACACACACACACACACACACACACACACACACACACACACACACACACACACACACACACACACACACACACACACACACACACACACACACACACACACACACACACACACACACACACACACACACACACACACACACACACACACACACACACACACACACACACACACACACACACACACACACACACACACACACACACACACACACACACACACACACACACACACACACACACACACACACACACACACACACACACACACACACACACACACACACACACACACACACACACACACACACACACACACACACACACACACACACACACACACACACACACACACACACACACACACACACACACACACACACACACACACACACACACACACACACACACACACACACACACACACACACACACACACACACACACACACACACACACACACACACACACACACACACACACACACACACACACACACACACACACACACACACACACACACACACACACACACACACACACACACACACACACACACACACACACACACACACACACACACACACACACACACACACACACACACACACACACACACACACACACACACACACACACACACACACACACACACACACACACACACACACACACACACACACACACACACACACACACACACACACACACACACACACACACACACACACACACACACACACACACACACACACACACACACACACACACACACACACACACACACACACACACACACACACACACACACACACACACACACACACACACACACACACACACACACACACACACACACACACAAACACACACACACACACACACACCCTCTCCAACAATGCAACAACGTGGGTGTGTCGGGTTGGCAGTTGAGTGTACTGTCAGGCCGTGTGGTTGTGTCGGGTCGGCAGTTCAGTGTACTGTCAGGCCGTGTGGTTGTGTCGGGTCGGACCTGTGTACTGTCAGGCCGTGTGGTTGTGTCGGGTCGGACCTGTGTACTGTCAGGCCATGTGGTTGTGTCGGGTCGGACCTGTGTACTGTCAGGCCGTGTGGTTGTATCGGGTCGGCAGTTCAGTGTACTGTCAGGCCGTGTGGTTGTGTCGGGTCGGACCTGTGTACTGTCAGGCCATGTGGTTGTGTCGGGTCGGACCTGTGTACTGTCAGGCCGTGTGGTTGTATCGGGTCGGCAGTTCAGTGTACTGTCAGGCCGTGTGGTTGCGTCGGGTCGGCAGTTCAGTGTACTGTCAGGCCGTGTGGTTGTGTCGGGTCGGACCTGTGTACTGTCAGGCCGTGTGGTTGTGTCGGGTCGGACCTGTGTACTGTCAGGCCATGTGGTTGTGTCGGGTCGGACCTGTGTACTGTCAGGTCGTGTGGTTGTATCGGGTCGGCAGTTCAGTGTACTGTCAGGCCGTGTGGTTGTGTCGGGTGGGACCTGTGTACTGTCAGGCCGTGTGGTTGTGTCGGGTCGGACCTGTGTACTGTCAGGCCATGTGGTTGTGTCGGGTCGGACCTGTGTACTGTCAGGCCGTGTGGTTGTGTCGGGTTGGCAGTTCAGTGTACTGTCAGGCCGTGTGGTTGTGTCGGGTCGGCAGTTCAGTGTACTGTCAGGCCGTGTGGTTGTGTCGGGTCGGACCTGTGTACTGTCAGGCCGTGTGGTTGTGTCGGGTCGGACCTGTGTACTGTCAGGCCGTGTGGTTGTATCGGGTCGGCAGTTCAGTGTACTGTCAGGCCGTGTGGTTGTGTCGGGTCGGACCTGTGTACTGTCAGGCCATGTGGTTGTGTCGGGTTGGCAGTTGAGTGTACTGTCAGGCCGTGTGGTTGTGTCGGGTCGGCAGTTCAGTGTACTGTCAGGCCGTGTGGTTGTGTCGGGTCGGACCTGTGTACTGTCAGGCCGTGTGGTTGTGTCGGGTCGGCAGTTGAGTGTACTGTCAGGCCGTGTGGTTGTGTCGGGTCGGCAGTTCAGTGTACTGTCAGGCCGTGTGGTTGTGTCGGGTCGGACCTGTGTACTGTCAGGCCGTGTGGTTGTGTCGGGTTGGACCCGTGTACTGTCAGGCCGTGTGGTTGTGTCGGGTCGGCAGTTCAGTGTACTGTCAGGCCGTGTGGTTGTATCGGGTGGGACCTGTGTACTGTCAGGCCGTGTGGTTGTGTCGGGTCGGCAGTTCAGTGTACTGTCAGGCCGTGTGGTTGTGTCGGGTCGGCAGTTGAGTGTACTGTCAGGCCGTGTGGTTGTGTCGGGTCGGCAGTTCAGTGTACTGTCAGGCCGTGTGGTTGTGTCGGGTCGGCAGTTGAGTGTACTGTCAGGCCGTGTGGTTGTGTCGGGTCGGCAGTTCAGTGTACTGTCAGGCCGTGTGGTTGTGTCGGGTCGGACCTGTGTACTGTCAGGCCGTGTGGTTGTGTCGGGTCGGCAGTTCAGTGTACTGTCAGGCCGTGTGGTTGTGTCGGGTCGGACCTGTGTACTGTCAGGCCGTGTGGTTGTGTCGGGTCGGACCTGTGTACTGTCAGGCCGTGTGGTTGTGTCGGGTCGGCAGTTGAGTGTACTGTCAGGCCGTGTGGTTGTGTCGGGTCGGCAGTTCAGTGTACTGTCAGGCCGTGTGGTTGTGTCGGGTTGGACCTGTGTACTGTCAGGCCGTGTGGTTGTGTCGGGTCGGCAGTTCAGTGTACTGTCAGGCCGTGTGGTTGTGTCGGGTCGGCAGTTGAGTGTACTGTCAGGCCGTGTGGTTGTGTCGGGTCGGCAGTTCAGTGTACTGTCAGGCCGTGTGGTTGTGTCGGGTTGGACCTGTGTACTGTCAGGCCGTGTGGTTGTGTCGGGTCGGCAGTTCAGTGTACTGTCAGGCCATGTGGTTGTGTCGGGTCGGCAGTTCAGTGTACTGTCAGGCCATGTGGTTGTGTCGGGTCGGACCTGTGTATTGTCAGGCCGTGTGGTTGTGTCGGGTCGGCAGTTGAGTGTACTGTCAGGCCGTGTGGTTGTGTCGGGTCGGACCTGTGTACTGTCAGGCCGTGTGGTTGTGTCGGGTCGGACCTGTGTACTGTCAGGCCGTGTGGTTGTGTCGGGTCGGACCTGTGTACTGTCAGGCCGTGTGGTTGTGTCGGGTTGGCAGTTCAGTGTACTGTCAGGCCGTGTGGTTGTGTCGGGTCGGACCTGTGTACTGTCAGGCCGTGTGGTTGTGTCGGGTCGGCAGTTCAGTGTACTGTCAGGCCGTGTGGTTGTGTCGGGTCGGACCTGTGTACTGTCAAGCCGTGTGGTTGTGTCGGGTCGGCAGTTCAGTGTACTGTCAGGCCGTGTGGTTGTGTCGGGTCGGACCTGTGTACTGTCAGGCCGTGTGGTTGTGTCGGGTCGGCAGTTGAGTGTACTGTCAGGCCGTGTGGTTGTGTCGGGTCGGACCTGTGTACTGTCAGGCCGTGTGGTTGTGTCGGGTCGGACCTGTGTACTGTCAGGCCGTGTGGTTGTGTCGGGTCGGACCTGTGTACTGTCAGGCCGTGTGGTTGTGTCGGGTTGGCAGTTCAGTGTACTGTCAGGCCGTGTGGTTGTGTCGGGTCGGACCTGTGTACTGTCAGGCCGTGTGGTTGTGTCGGGTCGGCAGTTCAGTGTACTGTCAGGCCGTGTGGTTGTGTCGGGTCGGACCTGTGTACTGTCAGGCCGTGTGGTTGTGTCGGGTCGGCAGTTCAGTGTACTGTCAGGCCGTGTGGTTGTGTCGGGTGGGGCCTGTGTACTGTCAGGCCGTGTGGTCGGACTCACCAGCAGTGTGTCATAGGAGTGTCGGTGCCGTTGCCGCCACTGGGGGCTGAAGCTCATCAGGGCCGCCACGAAACTGACCACCGCCTCCGTCTCCTCCAGGTCGGACGGTTGCAGACGGGTCCGCAGCTGCCGGGGGCACAGTGTTATACCGGCACAGTGTTATACCGGCACAGTGTTATACCGGCACAGTGTTATACCGGCACAGTGTTATACCGGCACAGTGTTATACCGGCACAGTGTTATACCGGCACAGTGTTATACCGGCACAGTGTTATACCGGCACAGTGTTATACCGGCACAGTGTTATACTGGCACAGTGTTATACCGGCACAGTGTTATACCGGCACAGTGTTATACCGGCACAGTGTTATACCGGCACAGTGTTATACCGGCACAGTGTTATACCGGCACAGTGTTATACCGGCACAGTGTTATACCGGCACAGTGTTATACCAGCACAGTGTTATACCGGCACAGTGTTATACCGGCACAGTGTTATACCGGCACAGTGTTATACCGGCACAGTGTTATACCGGCACAGTGTTATACCGGCACAGTGTTATACCGGCACAGTGTTATACCGGCACAGTGTTATACCGGCACAGTGTTATACCGGCACAGTGTTATACCGGCACAGTGTTATACCGGCACAGTGTTATACCGGCACGGACACGGGCATAGACTGTCGCAGTGTCACATAGACACGGACACGGATCACATAGACACGGACACGGACCGTCACATAGACACGGATCACATAGACACGGACACGGACCGTCACATAGACACGGACACGGACCGTCACATAGACACGGACACGGACCGTCACATATACACGGACACGGACCGTCACATAGACACGGATCACATAGACACGGACACGGACCGTCACATATACACGGACACGGACCGTCACATAGACACGGATCACATAGACACGGACACGGACCGTCACATAGACACGGACACGGACCGTCACATAGACACGGACACGGACCGTCACATAGACACGGATCACATATACACGGACACGGACCGTCACATAGACACGGACACGGACCGTCACATAGACACGGATCACATAGACACGGATCACATAGACACGGACATGGACCGTCACATAGACACGGACACGGACCGTCACATAGACACGGACACGGACCGTCACATAGACACGGATCACATAGACACGGACACGGACCGTCACATAGACACGGACACGGACAGTCACATAGACACGGGCACGGACCGTCACATAGACACGGATCACATAGACACGGACACGGACATTCACATAGATACGGACACGGACCGTCACATATACACGGACACGGTCCGTCACATATACACGGACACGGTCCGTCACATAGACACGGACCGTCACATAGACACGGACACGGACCGTCACATAGACACGGACACGGACCGTCACATAGACACGGACACGGATCACATAGACACGGACACGGACCGTCACATAGACACGGACACGGTCCGTCACATATACACGGACACGGTCCGTCACATAGACACGGACACGGACCGTCACATAGACACAGACACGGACCGTCACATAGACACGGACACGGTCCGTCACATATACACGGACACGGACAGTCACATAGACACGGACACGGACCGTCACATAGACACGGATCACATAGACACGGACACGGACATTCACATAGACACGGACCGTCACATAGACACGGACCGTCACATAGACACGGACACGGACCGTCACATAGACACGGACACGGACCGTCACATAGACACGGACACGGATCACATAGACACGGACACGGACCGTCACATAGACACGGACACGGACCGTCACATATACACGGACACGGACAGTCACATAGACACGGATCACATAGACACGGACACGGACCGTCACATAGACACGGACACGGACAGTCACATAGACACGGACACGGACCGTCACATATACACGGACCGTCACATAGACACGGACACGGACCGTCACATATACACGGACACGGGCCGTCACATAGACACGGACCGTCACATAGACACGGCCACGGACAGTCACAGACACCGACACGGACCGTCACATATACACGGACCGTCACATAGACACGGACACGGACCGTCACATAGACACGGACACGGACCGTCACATATACACGAACACGGACCGTCACATAGACACGGTCCGTGACATAGACACGGACACATACCGTCACATATACACGGACCGTCACATAGACACGGATACGGTCCGTCACATATACACGGACACGGGCTGTCACATAGACACGGACCGTCACATATACACGGACAGTCACATAGACACGGACACGGTCCGTCACATAGACATGGGCACGGACCGTCACACATACACGGTCCGTCACATAGACATGGGCACGGACCGTCACATAGACACGGACACGGACCGTCACATAGACATGGACATTGGACACGGACAGTCACATAGACACGGACACGGACCGTCACACATACACGGTCCGTCACATATACATGGGCACGGACCGTCACATAGACACGGACACGGACCGTCACATAGACACGGATCACATAGACACGGACACGGACCGTCACATATACACGGACACGGTCCGTCACATAGACACGGACACGGTCCGTCACATATACACGGACACGGTCCGTCACATAAACACGGACACGGACCGTCACATAGACACGGACACGGACCGTCACATATACACGGACACGGACCGTCACATAGACACGGACCGTCACATATACACGGACACGGTCCGTCACATATACACGGACACGGTCCGTCACATAAACACGGACACGGACCGTCACATAGACACGTACCGTCACATAGACATGGCCACGGACCGTCACAAGCAAATACACAAGGCGCCGCAAGGACAAGATGCAGGCAAACCCGTCAGGCTCGTACATGCACATAACAACACCAGCTAAGACACGGGTTGGCAACCCAGCCGAGGCCGACACGAGTGCACCAAGAGCATAGTGCAAACACCACAAGGCAAACTTAAATACAAACATCATGTGACCAAACGCGAGCAAAGCGGCTCACAAACGCCGCAGTTCGCGTTCAAAAAGATTCCACGCGACGCAAAATTCGGCAGTGTCTACCATTTAGCGACACTGTGCGGCCATTTAGTTGTTTTATGGAAGCTCTGGATAGTCGTTTCAGCTGTTATTGCCGTAAGACATCACGCTTGGACGAGTCTGACAGAGAGAAATGGAGCTGATTAACACAGCTGGTTCTCTTTTGGTATGTTCGTGAGATTTATCATTGTGAAATCCGGGTCAAAGGAGATTAATTGTACTGGTGCTTTAAAAAATAATAGAGCAACTAAAATGTGTATGTCATATTCTGCAATGGACAACTCGAACACGTCTGCACTGTGCAACTGACCTTTTGTTTATAACAGACAAATGGCGGGTTTCTCTAGAGAAATGGTCGCACAGAGACGCACAGTGGCCTCACCTGAGAAATGGACGCACACAGAGACGCACAGTGGCCTCACCTGATAAATGGACGCACACAGAGACGCACAGTGGCCTCACCTGATAAATGGCCGCACACAGAGACGCACGGTGGCCTCACCTGATAAATGGCCGCACACAGAGACGCACGGTGGCCTCACCTGAGCAATGGCCGCACACAGAGACGCACAGTGGCCTCACATGATAAATGGCCGCACACAGAGACGCACAGTGGCCTCACATGATACATGGCCGCACACAGAGACGCACAGTGGCCTCACCTGATAAATGGCCGCACACAGACGTACAGTGGCCTCACCTGAGAATTGGCCGCACACAGATACGCAGTGGCCTCACATGATAAATGGCCGCACACAGAGACGCACAGTGGCCTCACCTGATAAATGGCCGCACACAGACGCGCAGTGGCCTCACCTGAGAAATGGCCGCACACAGAGACGCACAGTGGCCTCACCTGAGAATTGGCCGCACACAGAGACGCACAGTGGCCTCACCTGAGAAATGGCCGCACACAGACGCATAGTGGCCTCACCTGAGAAATGGCCGCACACAGAGACGCACAGTGGCCTCACCTGAGAATTGGCCGCACACAGAGACGCACAGTGGCCTCACATGATAAATGGCCGCACACAGAGACGCACAGTGGCCTCACCTGAGAATTGGCCGCACACAGAGACGCACAGTGGCCTCACATGATAAATGGCCGCACACAGACACGCACAGTGGCCTCACCTGATAAATGGCCGCACACAGACTCACAGTGGCCTCACCTGAGAATTGGCCGCACACAGAGACGCACAGTGGCCTCACCTGAGAAATGGCCGCACACAGACGCATAGTGGCCTCACCTGAGAAATGGCCGCACACAGAGACGCATAGTGGCCTCACCTGAGAAATGGCCGACACAGAGACGCGCAGTGGCCTCACCTGAGAATTGGCCGCACACAGAGACGCACAGTGGTCTTACCTGTTAAATGGCCGCACACAGAGACGCACAATGGCCTCACCTGAAAATTGGTCGCACACAGAGACGCACAGTGGCCTCACCCGAGAATTGGCCGCACACAGACACACAGTGGCCTCACCTGAGAAATGGCCGCACACAGAGACGCACAGTGACCTAACCTGAGCAATGGCCGCACACAGAGACGCACAGTGGCCGCACCTGATAAATGGCCGCACACAGACGCACAGTGGCCTCACCTGATAAATGGCCGCACACACAGACACACAGTGGCCTCACCTGATAAATGGCCGCACACAGAGACGCACAGTGGCCTCACCTGAGCAATGGCCGTACACAGAGACGCACAGTGGCCGCACCTGATAAATGACCGCACACAGACGCACAGTGGCCTCACCTGATAAATGGCCGCACACACAGACACACAGTGGCCTCACCTGATAAATGGCCGCACACAGAGACGTACAGTGGCCTCACCTGATAAATGGCCGCACACAGAGACGCACAGTGGCCTCACCTGATAAATGGCCGCACACAGAGACGCACAGTGACCTCACCTGAGAATTGGCCGCACACAGAGACGCACAGTGGCCTCACCTGATAAATGGCCGCACACAGAGACGCACAGTGACCTCACCTGAGAATTGGCCGCACACAGAGACGCACAGTGGCCTCACCTGATAAATGGCCGCACACAGAGACGCACAGTGACCTCACCTGAGAATTGGCCGCACACAGAGACGCACAGTGGCCTCACCTGATAAATGGCCGCACACAGACTCACAGTGGCCTCACCTGAGAATTGGCCGCACACAGAGACGCACAGTGGCCGCACCTGTTAAATGGCCGCACACAGAGACGCACAGTGGCCTCACATGATAAATGGCCGCACACAGAGACACACAGTGGCCTCACCTGATAAATGGCCGCACAGAGACGCACAGTGGTCTCACCTGATAAATGGCCGCACACAGAGACGCACAGTGGCCTCACCTGATACATGGCCGCACACAGAGACGCACAGTGGCCTCACCTGATAAATGGCCGCACACAGAGACGCACAGTGGCCTCACCTGATAAATGGCCGCACACAGACGCGCAGTGACCTCACCTGAGAAATGGCCGCACACAGAGACGCACAGTGGCCTCACCTGAGAATTGGCCGCACACAGAGACGCACAGTGGTCTCACCTGAGAAATGGCCGCACACAGAGACGCACAGTGCACGGCGGCGAAGTCGACCGCGTCCGCCACGAAGAAGTGTTTTTGTGAGCGCAGCAGATGAGTCCACAGGTGTATAGAGAGGACCCAGACGGCGCGCCACTCATCAGACGGCTCCGAGCGCAGCTGGAAACAGCGCACAGCGCCCCGGTCAGAGGGGCGGGACGACTGACACACGGGCAGAGGGACGCCAGTGCAGCAGCCCCGGTCAGAGGGGCGGGACGACTGACACACGGGCAGAGGGACGCCAGTGCAGCAGCCCCGGTCAGAGGGACGGGACGACTGACACACGGGCAGAGGGACATCAGTGCAGCAGCCCCGGTCAGAGGGGCGGGACGACTGACACACGGGCAGAGAGAGGAACACCAGTCACCAGCCCCAGTCAGAGGGGCGGGACGACTGACACACGGGCAGAGGGACACCAGTCACCAGCCCCGGTCAGAGGGGCGGGACGACTGACACACGGGCAGAGGGACACCAGTCACCAGCCCCGGTCAGAGGGGCGGGACGACTGCCACACGGGCAGACCAGAGGGACGCCAGTGCAGCAGCGCCAGACACCACGGTCCACCATGTCAGTCATAGAAGTTGTTCAATTTATGGCACAGTGATCACCGCCGGCGATCATTTGTAATATTGTAAACATCCTAAGTAGATATGCAAATTGCAGGACCACGGAGCCGGCGCCGGGCCTGAAGCTGTGTCTGAACTCAGGCTTGCCGGTCTCATACCGGACTCAGCACAAGTCCGGGGTTGAAATATTGTTTAATGTATAATGAAGTAGACATGCATATTACGGCTGCCGGGCCTGGCGGGTGCTGCAACATGTGGCCGGGCTTGATGCCGGTGCCAACTCATTTATGAGCGGTGGCGGTGGCGGTGGCGGTGCCGGTTCCTGTTTTTGGATATTTGTTTTGCAAAATATGTGTCAAATTGTTCAAAAGTAGGGTACTGATAGTTTCATCGCAATCAGTTGATATTTACGCGAGTTATTCCTGAAAAACCGAGGCCCCCCCCCCCCCCCCCTGCACTGGCGAGGGTTAATACAGATGAAAGCATACAGGCAGCAACTCCACGTGCATTGGCGCAATTTACATGTTTAAAACGAGATAATTGACCGGGATCGAGGGAATTGCAGAAAGTCGAAGTCACGTCTCACATTGTCTCACATATACGTTGGCATGATAAACTTAGCACGGTGCAGCGAACTCGCGATGCCTTCCTAGAGTCTTGCATATTAAGCCGATAGTGTAAAACCAGCTCATGAAGTTGCAGAATTCACGCAGCAAACCTGTCATTAAAACCATCGGCCTTTAGTTCCAGGGAGGCTGGCCTATCTTCTATCTTCAGTTTTCAAAAAAAGTTTAATTGAAAAATGTGGTTGCAGAACACAACCTTCGGGAGCTTTATCATCAATCTCCTCTTTCCCATCATCTTTTCAGCTATGTTGTATGCATGCAAAGGTGAAAGTGAATCGACAATGGCCACCGAGTCGACACCCAGTGGAGACCTGCTGGTAAATGGAACAGAACCTCCGAGCTTCGTTAACCACCCAGATTCTGAAACTCTCAGGCACATTCGATGCGCAAAAAGGACTCTCCAGTCTCACCATTACAACCGGATGATTCCACCCAACATCAACCGTAAGAAGTTAAAAGGGGAAAAGGTGAACTGTGAAAACGTTACAGACCAAATACAGTACGACCAATGTACTATTATGGTTGTCAATAGACTGGACCTCCTGCAGATAAAAGAAATTGACGAGGAGGTTGGCAACATCCGAATGCTCATGGTATTTCGACAATACTGGACAGACAAACGGCTGCTGCAGCCAGCAGAGTTCACAGACGATTGTCCCAGGATTTTAGAAGTCAATAATTTCACGGCCGGATATGACCCAGAGTACATTGCCACCAAGGTATGGCTGCCTGACACCTACATCCACGGCATCCAAGATATATATAAGCCAGAGATCCTGATGAAAGCCGAGACGTTTGGAGTGAATCCCAGAGGCCGCATCAAGTTCGCAACGTTCGGCGTCTTCACTCTGTCGTGCTCCATGTCTTTCCACAACTTCCCCATGGACATTCAATACTGTCCCATTTACCTGGAAAGCTGGCGACTCACCGAGGACTTTCAGAAGCTGGTATGGGCCAAGACACGCCCGATCGGCATACAAAAGGCATACAGCCTGGACCAGTTTAATCTGGGCGTCCGCGTGCTCGACATCCACCACGTCGTCTACCAGACGGGCAACTTCTCCCAGCTGGGCGTGGTGCTCATCTTCTCGCGCGAGCTGCAGTTCTACATCCTGCAGATCTACTTCCCCACGGTACTGTTTATCATCATCTCGTGGCTGACGTTCATCATCCCGCCGACGTTCGCGCAGGGCCGCATCATCCTCACCATCACCACCATGCTGACGCTGGCCGCGCTCTTCTCGCTGGTCGGCATGCACTCGCCGTCCACGTCCTACCCGAAGGCCATCGACGTCTGGATGTTCGTGTGCCTGACGTTCGTGTTCGCCGCCGTGGTCGACTGTCTGGTCGACATCCGGCTGCTGTTTGTCGTGTCGCAGGCGTACAAGCAGCAGAAACTCGGCTTCCTCACTCCCGTCTCCGTGGCGCTCGTAGAGAACCGACGCGTGTTTGCCGACTTCTTCGGCAGTGGCGACGACGGCGATCAAGAAGGAGGCGTCGGCGGCGGCGGCGGCGGTGGTGAGGCGACCGCTAAGCCGTCCGAGTTTTTCGACGTGTCCAGCCGGCCGGACGTGACGGCGGCATCCTCCAGCGGCGGCAGCGGCGTGCGGTCCATCCTGCGCTCGCCGTCCTCCTCGGCGGCCACCGAGCAGCGCAGCGCCACCGCCCTCGGAGTCAACTTCGCCCCCGAGCCGGCCGTGAGAGCGGCGCCGTCCCCGCCGCCGGAGACGCCGGAGACGCCGGAGCAGCGCCTGCAACACCGGGCCGAGGTGTTCGAGAAGGGCTCCATCCTGCTGTACCCGGTGGCCTTCTTGCTGTTCAACGTGTGCTACTGGTCCTACTACCTGACGGCGGCGCGGCCGCCCCCGCAGCTGGTGGACACCATGCGGCGCGGCTTCACACCGGAGCCGATCGTCATGGATTATCTGAAGGACGGCAGTCTGCACCATTAACACCAACCAGTCCAGTCGGTATGCCGTAAATGCGGAAAATTAAACTGAGCCTCAGAAGCTGAACCTTTGCATGATTATTTATCTGTCAATGGCAATAACAGAAAATCATATTGTAATTTGATGACCTTTTTGTTCAACATCCCTTGAATCTCACAATGTATGTGCCTTAAAAGCAACATAATCCCATTTATGTTCCGATAACTTAAACCACACGGTTCAGAATGTTTAACGACTGGCTAAACCATCGTCTGTGCAGCGCTGTTGCTGGTTACAGCCAGCGGCCGCCGTCACCAACTGCCACCACGAGCACTGCAGCACAGGATATAGAACAGACCACTCCGACACATCGAAAACAACGTGTCCCGTGACTCAGCGGTCAGCTCGACCCAGCCACGCCATACCAGATCCAGCCTACCCGATAAGGCAGCGTGAGATCCCATGTTAATTCGGCGCGTGTACTGTGTGTTTGTACTGTGTGTGTCCTTGGCTCGTCAACCACTGACGTGAATCTGGCCAGGTGACGCCCCAGAACACGTTTTTGCTCTGTAACTTGATACAGTTAATGTATACTTGGTAAACTGAACGATTGCTGTCATTTGAGATACTTGGAACTGAGGGCAATACATAATAAGTGTTATCAACCGCAGTTTGCACTGCCATAAAGGCCACCGGAAAACCACTTGGCAACGACTCCCAGCCCCAGGGGCCGTGGCGATAGGTTCACCCTGTCCAACGTCCACATAACGAGCTGTGTGCCGTCCCCAGCCAGCGTACCTGGTGTCTCAGCCCGTCCCCAGCCACCGTACCTGGTGTCTCAGCCCGTCCCCAGCCACCGTACCTGGTGTCTCAGCCCGTCCCCAGCCACCGTACCTGGTGTCTCAGCCCGTCCCCAGCCACCGTACCTGGTGTCTCAGCCTGTCCCCAGCCACCGTACCTGGTGTCTCAGCCCGTCCCCAGCCACCGTACCTGGTGTCTCAGCCCGTCCCCAGCCACCGTACCTGGTGTCTCAGCCCGTCCTCAGCCACCGTACCTGGTGTCTCAGCCCGTCCCCAGCCACCGTACCTGGTGTCTCAGCCCGTCCCCAGCCAGAGTACCTGGTGTCCCAGCCCGTCCCCAGCCAGCGTACCTGGTGTCTCAGTCCGTCCCCAGCCACCGTACCTAGTGTCTCAGCCCATCCCCAGCCAGTGTACCTGGTGTCTCAGCCCGTCCCCAGCCACCGTACCTGGTGTCTCAGCCCGTCCCCAGCCAGCGTACCTGGTGTCTCAGCCCGTCCCCAGCCACCGTACCTGGTGTCTCAGCCCGTCCCCAGCCACCGTACCTGGTGTCTCAGCCCGTCCCCAGCCAGCGTACCTGGTGTCTCAGCCCGTCCCCAGCCAGCGTACCTGGTGTCTCAGCCCGTCCCCAGCCACCGTACCTGGTGTCTCAGCCCGTCCACAGCCACCGTACCTGGTGTCTCAGCCCGTCCCCAGCCACCGTACCTGGTGTCTCAGCACGTCCCCAGCCACCGTACCTGGTGTCTCAGCACGTCCCCAGCGACCATACCTGGTGTCTCAGCCCGTCCCCAGCCAGCGTACCTGGTGTCTCAGCCCGTCCCCCAGCCACTGTACCTGGTGTCTCAGCCCGTCCCCAGCCACCGTACCTGGTGTCTCAGCCCGTCCCCAGCCACCGTACCTGGTGTCTCAGCCCGTCCCCAGCCACCGTACCTGGTGTCTCAGCCCGTCCCCAGCCACCGTACCTGGTGTCTCAGCCCGTCCCCAGCCAGCGTACCTGGAGTCTCAGCCCGTCCCCAGCCACCGTATCTGGTGTCTCAGCCCGTCCCCAGACACCGTACCTGGTGTCTCAACCCGTCCCCAGCCAGCGTACCTGGTGTCCCAGCCCGTCCCCAGCCAGCGTACCTGGTGTCTCAGTCCGTCCCCAGCCACCGTACCTGGTGTCTCAGCCCATCCCCAGCCACCGTACCTGGTGTCTCAGCCCGTCCCCAGCCACCGTACCTGGTATCTCAGCCCGTCCCCAGCCACCGTACCTGGTGTCTCAGCCCGTCCCCAGCCACTGTACCTGGTGTCTCAGCCCGTCCCCAGCCACCGTACCTGGTGTCTCAGCCCGTCCCCAGCCAGCGTACATGGTGTCTCAGCCCGTCCCCAGCCAGCGTACCTGGTGTCTCAGTCCGTCCCCAGCCACCGTACCTGGTGTCTCAGCCCATCCCCAGCCAGTGTACCTGGTGTCTCAGCCCGTCCCCAGCCACCGTACCTAGTGTCTCAGCCCGTCCCCAGCCACCGTACCTGGTGTCTCAGCCCGTCCCCAGCCAGTGTACCTGGTGTCTCAGCCCGTCCCCAGCCACCGTACCTGGTGTCTCAGCCCGTCCCCAGCCAGTGTACCTGGTGTCTCAGCCCGTCCCCAGCCACCGTACCTGGTGTCTCAGCCCGTCCCCAGCCACCGTACCTGGTGTCTCAGCCCGTCCCCAGCCACCGTACCTGGTGTCTCAGCCCGTCCCCAGCCAGCGTACATGGTGTCTCAGCCCGTCCCCAGCCAGCGTACCTGGTGTCTCAGCCCGTCCCCAGCCACCGTACCTGGTCTCAGCCCGTCCCCAGCCACCGTACCTGGTGTCTCAGCCCGTCCCCAGCCACCGTACCTGGTGTCTCAGCCCGTCCCCAGCCACCGTACCTGGTGTCTCAGCCCGTCCCCAGCCACCGTACCTGGTGTCTCAGCCCGTCCCCAGCCACCGTACCTGGTGTCTCAGCCCGTCCCCAGCCACCGTACCTGGTGTCTCAGCCCGTCCCCAGCCACCGTACCTGGTGTCTCAGCCCGTCCCCAGCCACCGTACCTGGTGTCTCAGCCCGTCCCCAGCCAGCGTACCTGGTGTCCCAGCCCGTCCCCAGCCAGCGTACCTGGTGTATCAGTCCGTCCCCAGCCACCGTACCTGGTGTCTCAGCCCATCCCCAGCCAGTGTACCTGGTGTCTCAGCCCGTCCCCAGCCACCGTACCTAGTGTCTCAGCCCGTCCCCAGCCACCGTACCTGGTGTCTCAGCCCGTCCCCAGCCAGTGTACCTGGTGTCTCAGCCCGTCCCCAGCCACCGTACCTGGTGTCTCAGCCCGTCCCCAGCCAGCGTACCTGGTGTCTCAGCCCGTCCCCAGCCAGCGTACCTGGTGTCTCAGCCCGTCCCCAGCCACCGTACCTGGTCTCAGCCCGTCCCCAGCCACCGTACCTGGTGTCTCAGCCCGTCCCCAGCCACCGTACCTGTGTCTCAGCCCGTCCCCAGCCACCGTACCTGGTGTCACAGCCCGTCCCCAGCCACCGTACCTGGTGTCTCAGCCCGTCCCCAGCCACCGTACCTGGTGTCTCAGCCCGTCCCCAGCCAGTGTACCTGGTGTCTCAGCCCGTCCCCAGCCACCGTACCTGGTGTCTCAGCCCGTCCCCAGCCAGCGTACCTGGTGTCTCAGCCCGTCCCCAGCCAGCGTACCTGGTGTCTCAGCCCGTCCCCAGCCACCGTACCTGGTCTCAGCCCGTCCCCAGCCACCGTACCTGGTGTCTCAGCCCGTCCCCAGCCACCGTACCTGTGTCTCAGCCCGTCCCCAGCCACCGTACCTGGTGTCACAGCCCGTCCCCAGCCACCGTACCTGGTGTCTCAGCCCGTCCCCAGCCACCGTACCTGGTGTCTCAGCCCATCCCCAGCCAGTGTACCTGGTGTCTCAGCCCGTCCCCAGCCAGTGTACCTGGTGTCTCAGCCCGTCTCCAGCCACCGTACCTGGTGTCTCAGCCCGTCCCCAGCCACCGTACCTGGTGTCTCAGCCCGTCCCCAGCCAGTGTACCTGGTGTCTCAGCCCGTCCCCAGCCACCGTACCTGGTGTCTCAGCCCGTCCCCAGCCAGCGTACCTGGTGTCTCAGCCCGTCCCCAGCCAGCGTACCTGGTGTCTCAGCCCGTCCCCAGCCACCGTACCTGGTCTCAGCCCGTCCCCAGCCACCGTACCTGGTGTCTCAGCCCGTCCGCAGCCAGCGTACCTGGTGTCTCAGCCCGTCCCCAGCCAGCGTACCTGGTGTCTCAGCCCGTCCCCAGCCACCATACCTGGTGTCTCAGCCCGTCCCCAGCCACCGTTTCTGGTGTCTCAGCCCGTCCCCAGCCACCGTACCTGGTGTCTTAGCCCGTCCCCAGCCACCGTACCTGGTGTCTCAGCCCGTCCCCAGGCACCGTACCTGGTGTCTCAGCCCGTCCCCAGCCACCGTACCTGGTGTCTCAGCCCGTCCCCAGCCACCGTACCTGGTGTCTCAGCCCGTCCCCAGCCACCGTACCTGGTGTCTCAGCCCGTCCCCAGCCACCGTACCTGGTGTCTCAGCCCGTCCCCAGCCACCGTACCTGGTGTCTCAGCACGTCCCCAGCCAGCGTACCTGGTGTCTCAGCCCGTCCCCAGCCACCGTACCTGGTGTCTCAGCCCGTCCCCAGCCAGCGTACCTGGTGTATCAGCCCGTCCCCAGCCACCGTACCTGGTGTCTCAGCCCGTCCCCAGCCACCGTACCTGGTGTCTCAGCCCGTCCCCAGCCACCGTACCTGGTGTCTCAGCCCGTCCCCAGCCACCGTACCTGGTGTCTCAGCCCGTCCCCAGCCACCGTACCTGGTGTCTCAGCCCGTCCCCAGCCACCGTACCTGGTGTCTCAGCCCGTCCCCAGCCAGCGTACCTGGTGTCTCAGCCCGTCCCCAGCCAGCGTACCTGGTGTCTCAGCCCGTCCCCAGCCACCGTACCTGGTGTCTCAGCCCGTCCCCAGCCACCGTACCTGGTGTCTTAGCCCGTCCCCAGCCACCGTACCTGGTGTCTCAGCCCGTCCCCAGCCAGCGTACCTGGTGTCTCAGCTCGGCCAGCGGCAGTCCCAGCTCCCCGGCCAGGCCGAGGCCGACCGCCTCCCGCGCCGCCGGCTGCTCGGTGACGGCGGAGAGCGCCGTCTGCAGCAGGTGCTGGCAGAGCCGCGGCTGACGCGCCTGGCGCAGCCGGCGGCTGAGCGCGGCCAGCACGGCAGTCAGCGTCAGCCGGCCGGCCAGCAGGCGGCGCGCGGCCGGCGCAGTCAGCAGCTGGCGCAGCAGCAGCGCCGCCAGGCCGGCCAGCCGCTCTGCGGCCGCGCCGGAGTCGGCCGGGTCGCACTGCACCAGCGCCAGCTCCAGCATGTCGCAGCAGGGCGCCAGACATCGGACGCGGCCGGACACGTCTGCCGGCACACCGGGGTCAGGGTTTTGTTGTTGAATACATTTTATTCGGCATTATAAAAGGGCGATAACATACAATGTTTCAGGATTGGCGCAAAAGCTCTGTCGGCTTATGACAAGGCGCCTCTCCTAGGGTGGGGCGCACTGGCGTCGTCACCGTGCGTCGCTCGACCGCAGTGGGGCCAACAAATGGGAATATCTACATAGAACCTTGGACAAAACAATAGAAACACTCTCACGACAGCCCCTGAAGCTCGGAGCACACTGCACCCTCGCCCGGCGTCGACGCCGGTTCGGTTGCCGGCCACACCCTGCCTCCCAGTGGCCCGGTCTGACACGGAGCGACCCTCACCGGTGTCGGAGGTGCGCCGGTGCTGCAGCGTCCGCAGAGCCGTGGTCAGCACGGCCGAGCGGGCGCGCACCGGCAGCTCCTCAAACTGGCCGCTGCATGCCTCGATCAGCGACCAGACGCGCTCCCGCAGCGCCGGCTCTCCGCACCGTCTGCCGGCCACACACGGGACGGTCGTCAGGCGGGGTCAGAGGGGCGAACAGATGGAGACGGGCCGGTCGCATCAAAAGGCCCCGCGGACGAACCGGCTGACGGCCACACACGGTACGGTCGTCAGGCGGGGTCAGAAGGTGGGGGGGGGCGAACAGATGGAGACGGGCCGGTGGCATCAGAAGGCCCCGCGGACGAACCGGCTGACGACCGACGGGTCAGACTCGGCACGGTCAGAGACCCCAGAAAGACCGCTTCACGGTCGGACGGGCAGCTACATTTGTCGGGACAACACTGCTGTATGCAGCGGGATGACGTCAGGGCATGGAAGGTGAAAGGTGCCTCGCACGGCAAGCGGTATAGCCTGATGAGCTACGCATTAAGTCAGCCTCATACGACCTATCATTAGTACGAAATCTCTGCTGTTAGCACAATTTTTACAGACATCCAGTGACGTTTCACGGAATGTTATTCGACCCGTAAAATATAGCAGAAATGCTTTGCCAACAGTAAACACAGCACAGCAGCAGCAGCAGCGTTTTAACCTGGAACCAGTGTTGGATTTGTCGTGTCATGACCTGGTGCCGGAGAGAAAACATCCGTAGGTGCAGAGTAAAATGCTCTTGTTAGGAAAATGAATATTTGCATCTTTTGAAGAAGACAAATATTTCACTTAGAAAATAAAAATGCTGATTGGTAGTAGGTGATGGATAGTAAATCCTTGTGAGGAAAATGGACTTTTTCAACTACAATGTCGGTAAGATCAGGTGAAAAGAGAACAATTTTCCAGAAAAAAATGAAGAGAGTAAAATTATTTGGACCCAAAAAGTCCAGAAAATGACCAAAATTGCCAGGCTGCTTGGAACAGCTCGATGTGTTCCGTTTCACCGCCAGTGCGGTGTCGAATGTCGATGCCCAGTGGTGACGAGTAGCCAGGCCGCGGCGGAGTCGCCACTCACTGCGTCCAGCGGGCAGTGAGCATCATCACCAGCTCTGACAGGATGTTCACCAGCCGCGGCCGGCCGCCGGCGCCGCTCAGCTGACGCTCCAGTGACGTCATCAGGTCGACCAGGATCCGCTGCTGGTTGTCGGCCGACAGCATCACAGAGCTCCCTGGGAGGGCAGAGACAGACGGCGACACGATGACGTCACCGTGATGTACACTGACGCCGGCCTGCAGTCAACGCACGGATTGTCAGACAGCATCACAGAGCTCCCTGGGAGGGCAGAGACAGACGGCGACACGATGACGACACAGTGACGTACACTGACGCCGGCCTGCAGTCAACGCACAGATTGTCAGACAGCATCACAGAGCTCCCTGGGAGGGCAGAGACAGACGGCGACATGATGACGTCACCGTGACGTACACTGACGCCGGCCTGTAGTCAACGCGCAGATTGTCAAACAGCATCACAGAGCTCCCTGGGAGGGCAGAGACAGACGGCGACACGATGACGACACAGTGACGTACACTGACGCCGGCCTGCAGTCAACGCACAGATTGTCAGATTAATGTTTGGTCGGTTAGCTCGGTGACTGGAATTAACACTTTCGGTGAACAAGAGACACATACTGATCTCATGAGCGAACGCTGCAAATGAACACCCTTAATATGCGCAACGGACAGAATATGCACTTATCCACAGCAGCACGTCTGCCCTCCTCTACACAGACTGACCAGGCGTGGCGGCCACCAGACACCAGTCCCGCCAGGCCAGCAGCACGTCTGCCCTCCTCTACACATACTGACCGGGCGTGGCGGACACCAGGCACCAGTCCCGCCAGGCCAGCAGCACGTCTCCCCTCCTCTACACAGACTGACCAGGCGTGGCGGCCACCAGACACCAGTCCCGCCAGGCCAGCAGCACGTCTGCCCTCCTCTACACAGACTGACCAGGCGTGGCGGCCACCAGACACCAGTCCCGCCAGGCCAGCAGCACGTCTGCCCTCCTCTACACAGACTGACCAGGCGTGGCGGCCACCAGACACCAGTCCCGCCAGGCCAGCAGCACGTCTGCCCTCCTCTACACAGACTGACCAGGCGTGGCGGCCACCAGACACCAGTCCCGCCAGGCCAGCAGCACGTCTGCCCTCCTCTACACAGACTGACCAGGCGTGGCGGCCACCAGACACCAGTCCCGCCAGGCCAGCAGCACGTCTGCCCTCCTCTACACAGCCTGACCAGGCGTGGCGGCCACCAGACACCAGTCCCGCCAGGCCAGCAGCACGTCTGCCCTCCTCTACACAGACTGACCAGGCGTGGCGGCCACCAGACACCAGTCCCGCCAGGCCAGCAGCACGTCTGCCCTCCTCTACACAGACTGACCAGGCGTGGCGGCCACCAGACACCAGTCCCCCCAGGCCAGCAGCACGTCTGCCCTCCTCTACACAGACTGACCAGGCGTGGCGGCCACCAGACACCAGTCCCGCCAGGCCAGCAGCACGTCTCCCCTCCTCTACACAGACTGACCAGGCGTGGCGGCCACCAGACACCAGTCCCGCCAGGCCAGCAGCACGTCTCCCCTCCTCTACACAGACTGACCAGGCGTGGCGGCCACCAGACACCAGTCCCGCCAGGCCAGCAGCACGTCTGCCCTCCTCTACACAGACTGACCGGGCGTGGCGGCCACCAGACACCAGTCCCGCCAGGCCAGTAGCACGTCTCCCCTCCTCTACACAGACTGACCGGGCGTGGCGGCCACCAGACACCAGTCCCGCCAGGCCAGGAGCACGTCTGCCCTCCTCTACACAGACTGACCGGCCACCAGACACCAGTCCCGCCAGGCCAGCAGCACGTCTGCCCTCCTCTACACAGACTGACCGGGCGTGGCGGCCACCAGACCCGCCAGGCCAGCAGCACGTCTGCCCTCCTCTACACAGACTGACCGGCCACCAGACACCAGTCCCGCCAGACCAGCAGCACGTCTCCCCTCCTCTACACAGACTGACCGGGCGTGGCGGCCACCAGACACCAGTCCCGCCAGGCCAGCAGCACGTCTGCCCTCCTCTACACAGACTGACCGGGCGTGGCGGCCACCAGACCCGCCAGGCCAGCAGCACGTCAACCCTCCTCTACACAGACTGACCGGCCACCAGACACCAGTCCCGCCAGGCCAGCAGCACGTCTGCCCTCCTCTACACAGACTGACCGGGCGTGGCGGCCACCAGACACCAGTCCCGCCAGGCCAGCAGCACGTCTCCCCTCCTCTACACAGACTGACCGGGCGTGGCGCCACCAGACACCAGTCTCGCCAGGCCAGCAGCACGTCTCCCCTCCTCTACACAGACTGACCGGGCGTGGCTGCCACCAGACACCAGTCCCGCCAGGCCAGCAGCACGTCTCCCCTCCTCTACACAGACTGACCGGGCGTGGCGGCCACCAGACACCAGTCCCGCCAGGCCAGCAGCACGTCTCCCCTCCTCTACACATACTGACCGGGCGTGGCGGACACCAGGCACCAGTCCCGCCAGGCCAGCAGCACGTCTGCCCTCCTCTACACAGACTGACCGGCCACCAGACACCAGTCCCGCCAGGCCAGCAGCACGTCTCCCCTCCTCTACACAGACTGACCGGGCGTGGCGGCCACCAGACACCAGTCCCGCCAGGCCAGCAGCACGTCTGCCCTCCTCTACACAGACTGACCGGGCGTGGCGGCCACCAGACACCAGTCCCGCCAGGCCAGCAGCACGTCTCCCCTCCTCTACACAGACTGACCGGGCACCAGACACCAGTCCCGCCAGGCCAGCAGCACGTCTGCCCTCCTCTACGCAGACTGACCGGGCGTGGCGGCCACCAGTCCCGCCAGGCCAGCAGCACGTCTCCCCTCCTCTACACAGACTGACCAGGCGTGGCGGCTACCAGACACCAGTCCCGCCAGGCCAGCAGCACGTCTGCCCTCCTCTACGCAGACTGACCGGCCACCAGACACCAGTCCCGCCAGGCCAGCAGCACGTCTGCCCTCCTCTACACAGACTGACCGGCCACCAGACACCAGTCCCGCCAGGCCAGCAGCACGTCTGCCCTCCTCTACACAGACTGACCGGACGTGGCGGCCACCAGACACCAGTCCCGCCAGGCCAGCAGCACGTCTGCCCTCCTCTACACAGACTGACCAGGCGTGGCGGCCACCAGACACCAGTCCCGCCAGGCCAGCAGCACGTCTCCCCTCCTCTACACAGACTGACCGGGCGTGGCGGCCACCAGACACCAGTCCCGCCAGGCCAGTAGCACGTCTGCCCTCCTCTACACAGACTGACCGGGCGTGGCGGACACCAGGCACCAGTCCCGCCAGGCCAGCAGCACGTCTGCCCTCCTCTACACAGACTGACCGGCCACCAGACACCAGTCCCGCCAGGCCAGCAGCACGTCTGCCCTCCTCTACACAGACTGACCGGGCGTGGCGGCCACCAGACACCAGTCCCGCCAGGCCAGCAGCACGTCTGCCCTCCTCTACACAGACTGACCGGGCGTGGCGGCCACCAGACACCAGTCCCGCCAGGCCAGCAGCACGTCTCCCTTCCTCTACACAGACTGACCGGGCGTGGCGGCCACCAGACACCAGTCCCGCCAGGCCAGCAGCACGTCTCCCCTCCTCTACACAGACTGACCGGGCGTGGCGGCCACCAGACACCAGTCCCGCCAGGCCAGCAGCACGTCTCCCCTCCTCTACGCAGACTGACCGGCCACCAGACACCAGTCCCGCCAGGCCAGCAGCACGTCTCCCCTCCTCTACACAGACTGACCGGGCGTGGCGGCCACCAGACACCAGTCCCGCCAGGCCAGCAGCACGTCTCCCCTCCTCTACACAGACTGACCGGGCGTGGCGGCCACCAGACACCAGTCCCGCCAGGCCAGCAGCACGTCTCCCCTCCTCTACGCAGACTGACCGGCCACCAGACACCAGTCCCGCCAGGCCAGCAGCACGTCTCCCCTCCTCTACACAGACTGACCGGGCGTGGCGGCCACCAGACACCAGTCCCGCCAGGCCAGCAGCACGTCTCCCCTCCTCTACACAGACTGACCGGGCGTGGCGGCCACCAGACACCAGTCCCGCCAGGCCAGCAGCACGTCTCCCCTCCTCTACGCAGACTGACCGGCCACCAGACACCAGTCCCGCCAGGCCAGCAGCACGTCTCCCCTCCTCTACACAGACTGACCGGGCGTGGCGGCCACCAGACACCAGTCCCGCCAGGCCAGCAGCACGTCTCCCCTCCTCTACACAGACTGACCGGGCGTGGCGGCCACCAGACACCAGTCCCGCCAGGCCAGCAGCACGTCTCCCCTCCTCTACACAGACTGACCGGGCGTGGCGGCCACCAGACACCAGTCCCGCCAGGCCAGCAGCAGACTGGCGCCGTCCTCCTGGCGCTCCACAGAGGAGGAGGAGGAGGAGGAGGAGGAGCCGTCCAGTCCGTCACCATCCAGCGTCACTATTGACGAGTTCAGGTCGCCAGCCAGGCCGCCCGTGGCGTCACACACCAGCTGCAATCAGCACAACGGCAACGGACCGTGTTAACCAGGCAAACAACGTACCGTGTCGTGAACATGGGGAAATGGGCAACAGCAGCGTACCGTGATTACATGGGAGGTATCCGACATAAAACAGGCTCAAACGTGCTGTGTTTGTAGTTTACAGGTAAAAACGTAGCAAGTGCAAAACAGTACACTTGGTGAGAACCAAGAAGTATCCAGCGTACAATATTCAAAGACCTTCTTTGCAAGCTAATTCTCACGTGAGCTTAACAGCTGCCTAAAATGATTGTCGAAAGACTTTTGCATCGATAAGTCACAGCAAACATATAAAATGTCATAAAACATTATAGGGTACTAAAAGCACATCTGGAAAATTAATCGCTGTCATTGTAACCATAGCGACAGTAAAATAAGCCTCGGTCGAGCCCAGCCCACTGCACTGCCACCTGACAACCTTCTGCGTTAACCACTCCCAAGCCGTGCCGTACCTTTGACCAGGTGTTGAGCAGCCGTCCGCGGTCCTCGGTGAGCCTGGTGAGCAGCGCCGCCAGCCGCGGGTCGGCATTGCGTGCGTAATAGAGCTGCAGCGCCAGCGTGCGCAGCAGGTGGGCGGCCAGCGGCAGCGGCGGCGGCCGGTCGGCGGCCGAGAGCAGCGGCGCCGTCAGGTCCGCCCAGAACCGCTCCGAGCCGGACAGGTGGGTCAGCGCCGCGCCGCACTGGCCCAGCCAGATGGCGTGCACCAGGGCGGCGGCGGCCAGCAGCAGCGGCGACTCCCACCGCTCAGACTGACGGACAACACGCACGCAGACACAGACGCTCTGTCAGCTATACAGAAATTTGCTCGGAGGGCTTGTACCGAGTCATTTACACATACCAAAACTCCCACTCTGAATGAAAGCTGAACCTGTTACGGTGAGCTTAACCCGAAATACACAGCCCTGCATCAACTGCTTTCAACACCAATGCAGCGACACGAACGACGACAAACCTTTTGATGCTCTTTGAAAATGGCGAGGAGTTCTTCCAGGAAGCCGCCCTCGTCATCTTGTTCGGCCTTCTTCTTGGCTCCCTCCTCGGACCCGACCGTCCCCACGCCTGGTGACACAGCACACAGAGTCAGCACACAGACACACACAGACAGTCAGCACACAACACACAGACAGTCAGCACACACCCGCTCATATTCCGCCATCGTGGTCAAACGTGTCACCGCTAATACATCACACACCCGAAAACAACATGATACGCGATCCTGCACCACTAATACATCACACACCCGAAAACAACATGATACGCGATCCTGCACCACTAATACATCACACACCCGAAAACAACATGATACGCGATCCTGCACCACTAATACATCAACACCCAAAAACAACATGATACGCGATCCTGCACAACTAATACATCACACACCCGAAAACAACATGATACGCGATCCTGCACCACTAATACATCAACACCCGAAAACAACATGATACGCGATCCTGCACCACTAATACATCACACACCCGAAAACAACATGATACGCGATCCTGCACCACTAATACATCAACACCCGAAAACAACATGATACGCGATCCTGCACCACTAATACATCACACACCCGAAAACAACATGATACGCGATCCTGCACCACTAATACATAAACACCCGAAAATAACATGATACGCGATCCTGCACCACTAATACATCAACACCCGAAAACAACATGATACGCGATCCTGCACCACTAATACATAAACACCCGAAAACAACATGATACGCGATCCTGCACCACTAATACATCAACACCCGAAAACAACATGATACGCGATCCTGCACCACTAATACATCACACACCCGAAAACAACATGATACGCGATCCTGCACCACTAATACATAAACACCCGAAAACAACATGATACGCGATCCTGCACCACTAATACATCAACACCCGAAAACAACATGATACGCGATCCTGCACCACTAATACATCAACACCCGAAAACAGCATGATACGCGATCCTGCACCACTAATACATCACACACCCGAAAACAACATGATACGCGATCCTGCACCACTAATACATCACACACCCGAAAACAACATGATACGCGATCCTGCACCACTAATACATCAACACCCGAAAACAACATGATACGCGATCCTGCACCACTAATACATCAACACCCGAAAACAACATGATACGCGATCCTGCACCACTAATACATCAACACCCGAAAACAACATGATACGCGATCCTGCACCACTAATACATCACACACCCGAAAACAACATGATACGCGATCCTGCACCACTAATACATAAACACCCGAAAATAACATGATACGCGATCCTGCACCACTAATACATCACACACCCGAAAACAACATGATACGCGATCCTGCACCACTAATACATAAACACCCGAAAACAACATGATACGCGATCCTGCACCACTAATACATCACACACCCGAAAACAACATGATACGCGATCCTGCACCACTAATACATCAACACCCGAAAACAACATGATACGCGATCCTGCACCACTAATACATCACACACCCGAAAACAACATGATACGCGATCCTGCACCACTAATACATCAACACCCGAAAACAACATGATAAGCGATCCTGCACCACTAATACATCAACACCCGAAAACAACATGATACGCGATCCTGCACCACTAATACATCAACACCCGAAAACAACATGATCCGCGATCCTGCACCACTAATACATCAACACCCGAAAACAACATGATAAGCGATCCTGCACCACTAATACATCACACACCCGAAAACAACATGATACGCGATCCTGCACCACTAATACATCACACACCCGAAAACAGCATGATACGCGATCCTGCACCACTAATACATCACACACCCGAAAACAACATGATACGCGATCCTGCACCACTAATACATCACACACCCGAAAACAACATGATACGCGATCCTGCACCACTAATACATCACACACCCGAAAACAACATGATACGCGATCCTGCACCACTAATACATCACACACCCGAAAACAACATGATACGCGATCCTGCACCACTAATACATCAACACCCGAAAATAACATGATACGCGATCCTGCACCACTAATACATTACACACCCAAAAACAACATGATACGCGATCCTGCACCACTAATACATCAACACCCGAAAATAACATGATACGCGATCCTGCACCACTAATACATCAACACCCGAAAATAACATGATACGCGATCCTGCACCACTAATACATCACACACCCGAAAACAACATGATACGCGATCCTGCACCACTAATACATCAACACCCGAAAACAACATGATACGCGATCCTGCACCACTAATACATCACACACCCGAAAACAACATGATACGCGATCCTGCACCACTAATACATAAACACCCGAAAACAACATGATACGCGATCCTGCACCACTAATACATCAACACCCGAAAACAACATGATACGCGATCCTGCACCACTAATACATCAACACCCGAAAACAGCATGATACGCGATCCTGCACCACTAATACATCACACACCCGAAAACAACATGATACGCGATCCTGCACCACTAATACATCACACACCCGAAAACAACATGATACGCGATCCTGCACCACTAATACATCAACACCCGAAAACAACATGATACGCGATCCTGCACCACTAATACATCAACACCCGAAAACAACATGATACGCGATCCTGCACCACTAATACATCAACACCCGAAAACAACATGATACGCGATCCTGCACCACTAATACATCACACACCCGAAAACAACATGATACGCGATCCTGCACCACTAATACATCACACACCCGAAAACAACATGATACGCGATCCTGCACCACTAATACATAAACACCCGAAAACAACATGATACGCGATCCTGCACCACTAATACATCACACACCCGAAAACAACATGATACGCGATCCTGCACCACTAATACATCAACACCCGAAAACAACATGATACGCGATCCTGCACCACTAATACATCAACACCCGAAAACAACATGATACGCGATCCTGCACCACTAATACATCAACATCCGAAAACAACATGATCCGCGATCCTGCACCACTAATACATCAACACCCGAAAACAACATGATACGCGATCCTGCACCACTAATACATCACACACCCAAAAACAACATGATAAGCGATCCTGCACCACTAATACATCACACACCCGAAAACAACACGATACGCGATCCTGCACCACTAATACATCACACACCCGAAAACAGCATGATACGCGATCCTGCACCACTAATACATCACACACCCGAAAACAACATGATACGCGATCCTGCACCACTAACAAATCACACACCCGAAAACAACATGATACGCGATCCTGCACCACTAATACATCACACACCCGAAAACAACATGATACGCGATCCTGCACCACTAATACATCACACCCCCGAAAACAACATGATACGCGATCCTGCACCACTAATACATCAACACCCGAAAATAACATGATACGCGATCCTGCACCACTAATACATTACACACCCAAAAACAACATGATACGCGATCCTGCACCACTAATACATCAACACCCGAAAATAACATGATACGCGATCCTGCACCACTAATACATCAACACCCGAAAATAACATGATACGCGATCCTGCACCACTAATACATCACACACCCGAAAACAACATGATACGCGATCCTGCACCACTAATACATCAACACCCGAAAACAACATGATACGCGATCCTGCACCACTAATACATCACACACCCGAAAACAACATGATACGCGATCCTGCACCACTAATACATCACACACCCGAAAACAACATGATACGCGATCCTGCACCACTAATACATCAACACCCGAAAACAGCATGATACGCGATCCTGCACCACTAATACATTACACACCCAAAAACAACATGATAAGCGATCCTGCACCACTAATACATCAACACCCGAAAACAACATGATACGCGATCCTGCACCACTAATACATCAACACCCGAAAACAACATGATACGCGATCCTGCACCACTAATACATCACACACCCGAAAATAACATGATACGCGATCCTGCACCACTAATACATCACACCCGAAAACAACATGATACGCGATCCTGCACCACTAATACATAAACACCCGAAAACAACATGATACGCGATCCTGCACCACTAATACATCACACACCCGAAAACAACATGATACGCGATCCTGCACCACTAATACATCAACACCCGAAAACAACATGATACGCGATCCTGCACCACTAATACATCACACACCCGAAAACAACATGATCCTGGCCGTCTCTCAGTGTTAGTCAGTCAGTGACAGAGTTTAGGCAGTGTGCGCCGCCATATGACGACATGACGACACATACAATGTGTGACACAGCAGGCCGGCAGTGCGGACCGCAGGACGGCCAGGCCGTGACCGGCGCACCACGACACGACACCCACCGAGCAGGCGCTGCAGCAGGCCCGGCTGTGACGTCACGCAGGTGGCCAGGAAGTCCAGCACGGCCACCTTCAGACTGGCGTCCTCCGTCTCGGCGCGCAGCCGGCGCAGGATCACACTGCAGATGACGTCAGAGTCCTGGCCGAACGACGCCAACAGCGACATCGGGAACACCTGACGGCCACATCGGCGACGTCATCATGACGTCAGAGTCCTGGCCGAACGACGTCAGCAGCGACATTGGGAACACCTGACGGCCACATCGGCGACGTCATCATGACGTCAGTCCTGACCGAACGACGTCAGCAGCGACATCGAGAACACCTGCCGGCCACATCGGCGACGTCATCATGTCGTCAGAGTCCTGGCCGAACGACGTCAGCAGTGACATCGGGAACACCTGACGGCCACATCGGCAACGTAAAAATGACGTAAGATGTCTACCTTGGCCAGCCGGAGCAGCAGTCTGATGGAGCGGTCCGATGGCCGCCAGCGGGGCGGGTCGGCGCCTACCCGCCTACCCGCCTACCTTGGCCAGCCGGAGCAGCAGTCTGATGGAGCGGCTCAATGGCCGCCACCGGCGCGGGTCGGCGCCTACCCTTGGCCAGCCGGAGCAGCGGTCTGATGGCTCGGTCCGATGGCCGCCACCGGCGCGGGTCGGCGCCTACTCGCCTACCTTGGCCAGCCGGAACAGCAGTCTGATGGAGCGGTCCGATGGCCGCCAGCGGCGCGGGTCGGCGCCTACCCGCCTACCCGCCTACCTTGGCCAGCCGGAGCAGCAGTCTGATGGCTCGGTCCGATGGCCGCCACCGGCGCCTACCAGCCTACCCGCCTACCTTGGCCAGCCGGAGCAGCAGTCTGATGGCTCGGTCCGATGGCCGCCACCGGCGCGGGTCGGCGCCTACTCGCCTACCTTGGCCAGCCGGAGCAGCAGTCTGATGGAGCGGTCCGATGGCCGCCTGCGGCGCGGGTCGGCGCCTACCCGCCTACCTTGGCCAGCCGGAGCAGCAGTCTGATGGCTCGGTCCGATTGCCGCCACCGGCGCGGGTCGGCGCCTACCCACCTACCTTGGCCAGCCGGAGCAGCAGTCTGATGGAGCGGTCCGATGGCCGCCACCGGCGCGGGTCGGCGCCTACCCGCCTACCTTGGCCAGCCGGAGCAGCAGTCTGATGGCTCGGTCCGATGGCCGCCAGCGGCGCCTACCCGCCTACCCACCTACCTTGGCCAGCTGGAGCAGCAGTCTGATGGCTCGGTCCGATGGCCGCCAGCGGCGCCTACCCGCCTACCTTGGCCAGCCGGAGCAGCAGTCTGATGGGTCGGTCCGATGGCCGCCAGCGGCGCGGGTCGGCGCCTACCCGCCTACCTTGGCCAGCCGGAGCAGCAGTCTAATGGGTCGGTCCGATGGCCGCCAGCGGCGCGGGTCGGCGCCTACCCGCCTACCTTGGCCAGCCGGAGCAGCAGTCTGATGGCTCGGTCCGATGGCCGCCAGCGGCGCGGGTCGGCGCCTACCCGCCTACCTTGGCCAGCCGGAGCAGCAGTCTGATGGCTCGGTCCGATTGCCGCCACCGGCGCGGGTCGGCGCCTACTCGCCTACCTTGACCAGCCGGAGCAGCAGTCTGATGGAGCGGTCCGATGGCCGCCAGAGGCGCGGGTCGGCGCCTACTCGCCTACCTTGGCCAGCCGGAGCAGCAGTCTGATGGCTCGGTCCGATGGCCGCCAGCGGCGCCTACCCGCTTACCTTGGCCAGCCGGAGCAGCAGTCTGATGGCTCGTCCGATGGCCGCCAGCGGCGCGGGTCGGCGCCTACCCGCCTACCTTGGCCAGCCGGAGCAGCAGTCTGATGGCTCGGTCCGATGGCCGCCAGCGGCGCCTACCCGCCTACCCACCTACCTTGGCCAGCCGGAGCAGCAGTCTGATGGCTCGGTCCGATGGCCGCCAGCGGCGCCTACCAGCCTACCCGCCTACCTTGACCAGCCGGAGCAGCAGTCTGATGGCTCGGTCCGATGGCCGCCAGCGGCGCGGGTCGGCGCCTACCCGCCTACCTTGGCCAGCCGGAGCAGCAGTCTGATGGCTCGGTCCGATTGCCGCCAACGGCGCGGGTCGGCGCCTACCCGCCTACCTTGGCCAGCCGGAGCAGCAGACTGATGGCTCGTCCGATGGCCGCCAGCGGCGCGGGTCGGCGCCTACCCGCCTACCTTGGCCAGCCGGAGCAGCAGTCTGATGGCTCGGTCCGATTGCCGCCAACGGCGCGGATCGGCGCCTACCCGCCTACCTTGGCCAGCCGGAGCAGCAGTCTGATGGCTCGGTCCGATGGCCGCCACCGGCGCGGGTCGGCGCCTACTCGCCTACCTTGGCCAGCCGGAGCAGCAGTCTGATGGCTCGGTCCGATGGCCGTCACCGGCGCGGGCCGGCGCCTACCCGCCTACCTTGGCCAGCCGGAGCAGCAGTCTGATGGCCAGCGTGGGCAGGTGCGGGTTGTGCCGGTGGAACAGGTACTGCGCGATGGCCAGCACGGGGCGCAGCTGGCTGCGGCCGGCCGGCTGGCTGGTCAGCAGCGTCTCCAGCAGGCTCTGCTGCTGCGCCGGCTGCTCCTCACGGCAGCGCAGCACCAGCAGTCTGAAGCGGGCGTCAGAGAGCGTCAGCACCAGCAGTCTGAAGTCTGGAGCAGCACACGCACCGTCAGGGTGTAGCATACGGTTACCACGGCGGATCACACGGCCGTTCGAGTCACGCGTCAAAGAACAGCGCGACCCAGACACTAATACACAGACACTAATACACAGACACTAATACAATAGACATAATCTGTGGCTGTAATGTAACTACTTAATCATGTATGTCAGCATATGATGGAACTTCTAGGTGATCATCCTATGTTAACACGCGCAGTGGAGAGGGGTATGTCACTAACACGCAGTGGAGGGGGGGGGGGGCACTTTAGTGCCCCCCCCCAAGATCTCCGTAAGTATGAGAGCTAGAACGATGAAACTTGCAGGGTAGGGAGGTGCTATGATGATCTACATTTGCAAAATTTTGCGTGACCTTCGGTCAATATCTTCAAGGTCAAACGAGGTCACGAAGGTCAAATCTGGTCAAATGTCACAATTTTGGGAATTTGACCTCTGTGCCGTCACAGGTCACCAGCAATGTGTCCAAAGTTGTTTCCGGGGATGAACATTGACATTGTCTACCGAATGGCGATTGAATCATCCCGATCCGACTGTTGGTTCCGCAGATATCGCTTTTCCACCCTCGATTCTGGCCGCCATCTTGGACTGCAAATCCATATAACTCAAAAATGTATCGACCGATTTCCACTTTTTTTACGTCAAACGCTTCGCTATTGAGTTGACGTTAATGTCTCGCAAAAACACCGCCCTGCTCCGCTTCGTTTTCGAGCTATTCACGAAAAACATGTGGGGGGAGGGGCACAAAAGTACCCCCCCCCCCCCTCCACTGCGCGTGTTAAACACCTTAAAAACGCTAAACGTGATTATGTAATTGAGCATGCATCACATGGCTGCAACGATCAGTCCAGCTATATACAAAGTACGAAGCAACAAATAATCAGCCCTGATGGCTTTACTCAGAAATATTCTGACAATCTCGCACCAGCGCGTTCAATGCATCGACAATGCAGCAGCAGCTGTTCCAAACCCAGATTAGTGGCGGTCACCGGACGACCGCCGCGGCTCACCTGTTAAGGACGGAGAGAGCCACGTGGATGAGCCGGATGAACTCCAGTCCGGCGCCTGTGTCCCAGTGGGTCTGCTCCTCCAGCAACATCACGATACGGGCCTCACCTGAGCGGTCACACGTACACAGACTGTCACAGGACGTAAACAAGAACACAGGGACCAGTCACCAGCATCACGATACGGGCTTCACCCAAATGGTCACACACAGACACGAGTTAGACAGGGAGCAGTCACCAGCATCACGATACGGGCTTCACCTAAATGGTCACACACAGACACGAGTTGACAGGGACACAGGGAGCAGTCACCAGCATCACGATACGGGCTTCACCCAAATGGTCACACACAGACACGAGTTAGACAGGGAGCAGTCACCAGCATCACGATACGGGCCTCACCTAAATGGTCACACACAGACACGAGTTAGACAGGGACACAGGGAGCAGTCACCAGCATCACGATACGGGCTTCACCCAAATGGTCACACACAGACACGAGTTAGACAGGGAGCAGTCACCAGCATCACGATACGGGCCTCACCTAAATGGTCACACACAGACACGAGTTGACAGGGACACAGGGAGCAGTCACCAGCATCACGGTACGGGCCTCACCTAAATGGTCACACACAGACACGAGTTGACAGGGACACAGGGAGCAGTCACCAGCATCACGATACGGGCTTCACCCAAATGGTCACACACAGACACGAGTTAGACAGGGAGCAGTCACCAGCATCACGATACGGGCCTCACCCAAATGGTCACACACAGACACGAGTTAGACAGGGACACAGGGAGCAGTCACCAGCATCACGATACGGGCCTCACCCAAATGGTCACACACAGACACGAGTTAGACAGGGACACAGGGAGCAGTCACCAGCATCACGATACGGGCCTCACCTAAATGGTCACACACAGACACGAGTTAGACAGGGACACAGGGAGCAGTCACCAGCATCACGATACGGGCCTCACCCAAATGGTCACACACATACACGAGTTGACAGGGACACAGGGAGCAGTCACCAGCATCACGGTACGGGCCTCACCTAAACGTCCACTATTGTACCCGCTATTTCCCATAGCATGGATTCAAACAACCCCGACGTTTACCATTCCGTTGTCCGTCACTGCCTCGACAGCAGCACGTCCTATTGGACGGCGCCTGGCCGGCCCGGATGTGCTCACCATGCACCACCAGTGTGAGCAGCGTGTCGGCGGCCGGCCCGTCGGTGAGGGCGCGCACCACCATGCGACGCAGCGGGCCGGGTCGGTCCAGCGTCAGCAGCGCGTCCAGCAGGCGCAGGCAGGCGCGGCCGAGCGCAGTCTCGTCGCCGCGACGCGCGTACTGCCAGCGCACGTGCGCCGGGAACACGTCCCGCAGCACGAACGCCACTGCCGGCACCAGCGCCGCCGGCGCCGGGTCAGGGCACGCCTGAGGTCAGCAGACACGGAGACGCGAGGTCAGAGGGAGGGACGGGAGGCACCAGCATCATAGGGCGCAGTAACAGCTTAACAATGTAGCTGCTGCTCATGCTACGAAAACCGAACAGATAATGATATCTCTGGACAGTCAGAGCCTGCCTTCCGACCAGATCCAGTGATGGTAACGACCAGAGGTGGCTCCCCATCCGGCGGCCCCGAACCGCCCGCCGTCCCGCCCACCTGTCCCTGTGCCGCCCACCTGGACAGTGTTGTGCAGCAGGTGGAGGAACGCCTGCGTCAGCGGGTAGCGGCGCTGTACACACTCGTGCGCCTCGATCAGCTCCCCGAGACGGCCAGCCTCCGCCGACAGCACCGGGTCAGCGCCGCCAGCGCCGCCCCGCGGCAGCAGTCTGAAACACACAGCAGCCGTCAGACTCCGCCGACAGCACCGGGTCAGCGCCAGCGCCGCCCCGCGGCAGCAGTCTGAAACACACAGCAGCCGTCAGACTCCGCCGACAGCACCGGGTCAGCGCCGCCAGCGCCGCCCCGCGGCAGCAGTCTGAAACACACAGCAGCCGTCAGACTCCGCCGACAGCACCGGGTCAGCGCCGCCAGCGCCGCCCCGCGGCAGCAGTCTGAAACACACAGCAGCCGTCAGACTCCGCCGACAGCACCGGGTCAGCGCCGCCAGCGCCGCCCCGCGGCAGCAGTCTGAAACACACAGCAGCCGTCAGACCGGCCTCCGCCGACAGCACCGGGTCAGCGCCGCCAGCGCCGCCTGCAGCCTGAAACAACAGAGCAGCGGCCGCCAGAGAGGGGCCATGTGAATATGGACTTTGTCGAAACATTTTGGTATTGACACATCCGAATCTTTGATTCGATTGGTTACAGTAACTTGCAGTCAGGTCGAAAGCCAGGAGTGAATGGGAGCCGCACACAACGCATGTTGAATTAGCCCCCCTCCAAGAGCAGCTATTGAAGTTGACTAAACACAAACTCCGAGAAGATACATGAAAAATTAAACCCAGGAAAACGCTAACCCTAAGTTCCTATGTACTAATTTGCTTATAAATAGCCAAATGAATAGCAATTAGCAACTTTTCTAGGCTATTGGATCAGCAGAAGCACAGGCCTCATGTTTGTGAGAGCGCACCTGTTTCTGTCCATGTGCTCCCAGACGTAGTGAGGCTCGAAGCGGGCGAACAGCGCCAGAACCTCTGCCGCGTGATCAACGAAGGACTGCGGCGGAGAGCCCCACCGGTACTGCCTGCAACAACCATACCAATGTTCGTAACCGAGCGTGACAAAAGACAAGTGATCGCCTACATACTTTAAATAAACTGTATCCACAAGAAGAGCACCGAATATGGCAATCCCAGTGTTCAGTATTAGAAGCTACAACTCTGGTCGTGATGGTTCCCTACCTCTCCAGTATGGGGAACATCAGGTGGTCGGGATGGTTCCCTACCTCTCCAGTATGGGGAACATCAGGTGGTCGGGATGGTTCCCTACCTCTCCAGTATGGGAAACAGCCGGTGGTCAGGATGGTTCCCTACGTCTCCAGTATGGGGAACAGCAGGTCGTCGGGATGGTTCCCTACCTCTCCAGTATGGGGAGCAGCAGGTGGTCGGGATGGTTCCCTATCTCTCCAGTAGGGAGAACATCAAGTGGTCGGGATGGTTCCCTACCTCTCCAGTATGGGGAACAGCAGGTGGTCAGGATGGTTCCCTACCTCTCCAGTATGGGGAACAGCAGGTGGTCGGGATGATTCCCTACCTCTCCAGTATGGGGAACATCAGGTGGTCGGGATGGTTCCTACCTCTCCAGTATGGGGAACAGCAGGTGGTCGGGATGGTTCCCTACCTCTCCAGTATGGGGAACAGCAGGTGGTCGGGATGGTTCCCTACCTCTCCAGTATGGGGAACAGCAGGTGGTCGGGATGGTTCCCTACCTCTCCAGTAGGGGGAACATCAGGTGGTCGGGATGGTTCCCTACCTCTCCAGTATGGGGAACAGCAGGTGGTCGGGATGGTTCCCTACCTCTCCAGTATGGGGAACAGCAGGTCGATGTGAGGTCGCAGCTGGCGCACCAGATCAGCGGACCCCGTCTCCATCACTGCCTGCAGCAGACAGGCCACGGCGCCGGCCCGCTCGCTCGTCTCCGGCTGCACGTGCTGCTCACCCAGTCGACCCTGAAGCGGGACAGAGACGGAGCGACAGTCAGTCACTGGAGTCTGAGGCAGCACGATCCAGCACAATAGCTCAGCTGACAGCAGTGGCTGGCAAGGGAGGATCAGTTTGCACAGACGAAACCTGGATATGTGACCACATGCTTGGGAATAACATAACCAATAAGGCGACTTGGCTCCACCGCACTGCGCGGCATAGCCCCCCCCCCCCCCCCCCCCACACACACACACACACCACCCTGCCCGCCGTGGCAGCCGGCCGGACTGAGACGGCTCCCCACCCACTCTCTCGTCTCGTCGTCCCCCCCTCCCTCCCTCCCTCCCTCCCTCCCTCCCTCCCTCCCTCCCTCCCTCCCTCCCTCCCTCCCTCCCTCCCTCCCTCCCTCCCTCCCTCCCTCCCTCCCCCTCCACCCTGCCCGCCGTGGCAGCCGGCCGGACTGAGCCGGCTCCCCACTCTCTCGTCCACCCCCCCCCCCCCCCCCACACACTCTGCCCGCCGTGGCAGCCGGCCGGACTGAGCCGGCTCCTCACTCTCTCGTCTCATCTTGTCTCGTCCCCCCCCCCCCCCCACACACACTCTGCCCGCCGTGGCAGCCGGCCGGACTGAGCCGGCTCCCCACTCTCTCGTCACCCCCCCCCCCCCGTCCACCGTGGCAGCCGGCCGGACTGAGGCGACTCCCCACTCTCTCGTCTCGTCCCCTCCACCCTGCCCACCGTGGCAGCCAGCTGGCCGGGCTGAGCCGGCTCCCCACTCCGTACCTCCTGCTGGAGCTGATCCAGGAAGAGCAGGGCCTGCTGCCAGCCGGAGTGGCTGACGGCCCAGCTGACCAGGTGGTGGCGGCCATCCAGCAGGCGGCCCTCGGCCCCGGCCGGCAGCTGTAGCTGCGGCAGGCGACGCTCGGGCCGACGCGGCGCGCGCAGTGTCCACAGCCGGCCGCCCTGCGAGACGGCCGCCGAGCCGCCGGCCATGGCCGCCGCCGGCTCGGCATAACACGGCACCTGCTGCAGGTACGACACCACCTGCCGGAACACAGAACGTAGGTACACATTACACAAGGTTAAGATTGAACAATGGGCTGCTGCACAGTGCAGAGGCAGGGGAAAACAACACGACATAATATGCCACCATAGTTAAAACTTGTATATGTTTGCCCAAAATGTGATGTCTTTTAGACATATTACTAGCTTTACTAGTGACACTTTGCTAGCGACACTTTGCTAGCGACGCTTTGCTAGCGACGCTTTGCTAGCGACGCTTTGCTAGCGACGCTTTGCTAGCGACGCATTGCTAGCGACGCATTGCTAGACACTTTGCTAGCGATGCTTTGCTAGCGACGATTTACTAGCGACGCTTTACTAGCGACGCTTTACTAGCGACGCTTTACTAGCGACGCTTTGCTAGCGACGCTTTACTAGCGACGCTTTACTAGCGACGCTTTACTAGCGACGCTTTACTAGCGACGCTTTGCTAGCGACGCTTTACTAGCGACGCTTTGCTAGCGACGCTTTGCTAGCGACGCTTTGCTAGCGACGCATTGCTAGCGACGCATTGCTAGACACTTTGCTAGCGATGCTTTGCTAGCGACGATTTACTAGCGACGCTTTACTAGCGACGCTTTACTAGCGACGCTTTACTAGCGACGCTTTGCTAGCGACGCTTTACTAGCGACGCTTTACTAGCGACGCTTTACTAGCGACGCTTTGCTAGCGACGCTTTACTAGCGACGCTTTACTAGCGACGCTTTACTAGCGACGCTTTGCTAGCGACGCTTTACTAGCGAACCTGGAGCACATTAACCCAAAAACGACAGCCTCTCTGATCTCAGGTGCGTCCGACTGAGCGCTCGGCAGTGGAGCAGCTCACCTCAGCCAGACTGTCTCCCCCGGCGCGTGCCAGTCCGGCGCACAGCTCCAGCAGGGGCGCCGCCTCGGCCGGGAACCGGGCAGTCACGTCATCCAGCAGCAGCCGCAGGCCGCACGAGTCCGGCCCCGCCGCCCAGAAGTGGGCAGCCAGGTGCGGCACGGCCACCACCTCCGCGCATATCTGCAGGCATCAAGCGGTGCCGTCAGCACAATACCAGCACAATACCAGCACAATACCAGCACAATACCAGCACAATACCAGCACAATACCAGGACAATATCAGCACAATACCAGCACAATACCAGCACAATACCAGCACAATACCAGCACAATACCAGGACAATACCAGGACAATACCAGCACAATACCAGCACAATACCAGCACAATACCAGCACAATACCAGCACAATATCAGCACAATACCAGTTCACAACATACTGAGCCACCCAAAATTTAACACAAACAAGCTGATTTAATATCGTCAATAATACGGCAAAATGATGTTTGTGCAGCTGGCGCGGTATTGTTGCTTACCGTCACCAGATCCTTTTCATCGCCGAGATTCGTCGCGTCAAAGCAGAGTAGCAGAAGATCCACCACGTTGTAGATGGTCGCACGACCTATCTTCCCAATCATTGATGTCTGAAATCGGACGTGACGACTGAGATATTATGCCGACTATACTAAGAGCTATACGTAAGAAGCAGGATTTTGTCAGCGCACCTACAGTCACGGTCCAAACGAGAAACAAGACTAGCGCTGCCGGGACCTGAGATATTATGCCGATTATACTAAGAGCTATACGTAAGAAGCAGCATTTTGTCAGCGCACCTACAGTCACGGTCCAAACGAGAAACAAGACTAGCGCTGCCGGGACCAGCATCGCCGTAGATCTGTCAATTGAGCATTCTCCCCTGGAATCACAACTCGCACCATCTCTGACCACCAGGCTCCGTGCTCTAAAACATCTAACACCCGCACTACACCTCATACGGGGAACTGCTGCTTGGAGTAGAGTATTACATCTAACACCCGCACTACACCTCATACGGGGAACTGCTGCTTGGAGTAGAGTATTACATCTAACACCCGCACTACACCTCATACGGGGAACTGCTGCTTGGAGTAGAGTATTACATCTAACACCCGCACTACACCTCATACGGGGAACTGCTGCTTGGAGTAGAGTATTACATCTAACACCCGCACTACACCTCATACGGGGAACTGCTGCTTGGAGTAGAGTATTACCAGTCAACCAGTAGGAACCTTTATCCTGCCGAGCTCTCGCCTCGCTCAGTAACACAGTCCCCCGCTCACTGTAACACTGTCCCCCGCTCACTGTAACACAGTCCCCCGCTCACTGTAACACTGTCCCCCGCTCACTGTAACACTGTCCCCCGCTCACTGTAACACTGTCCCCCGCTCACTGTAACACAGTCCCCCGCTCTCACCCTGGTCTGTAACACAGTCCCCCGCTCACTGTAACACACTGTCCCCCGCTCACTGTAACACAGTCCCCCGCTCACTGTAACACAGTCCCCCGCTCACTGTAACACTGTCCCCCGCTCACTGTAACACAGTCCCCCGCTCACTGTAACACAGTCCCCCGCTCACTGTAACACAGTCCCCCGCTCTCACCCTGGTCTGTAACACAGTCCCCCGCTCACTGTAACACAGTCCCCCGCTCTCACCCTGGTCTGTAACACAGTCCCCCGCTCACTGTAACACAGTCCCCCGCTCACTGTAACACAGTCCCCCGCTCACTGTAACACTGTCCCCCGCTCACTGCAACACTGTCCCCCGCTCACTGTAACACAGTCCCCCGCTCACTGTAACACTGTCCCCCACTAACTGTAACACAGTCCCCCGCTCACTGTAACACTGTCCCCCGCTCACTGTAACACAGTCCCCCGCTCACTGTAACACTGTCCCCCGCTCACTGTAACACAGTCCCCCGCTCTCACCCTGGTCTGTAACACAGTCCCCCGCTCACTGTAACACTGTCCCCCGCTCACTGTAACACTGTCCCCCGCTCTCACCCTGGTCTGTAACACAGTCCCCCGCTCACTGTAGCACTGTCCCCCGCTCACTGTAACACTGTCCCCCGCTCACTGTAACACTGTCCCCCGCTCTCACCTCGCTCAGTAACACAGTCCCCCGCTCACTGTAACACTGTCCCCCGCTCACTGTAACACACTGTCCCCCGCTCACTGTAACACAGTCCTCCGCTCACTGTAACACTGTCCCCCGCTCACTGTAACACTGTCCCCCGCTCTCACCCTGGTCTGTAACACTGTCCCCCGCTCTCACCCTGGTATGTAACACTGTCCCCCGCTCTCACCCTGGTCTGTAACACAGTCCCCCGCTCACTGTAACACTTTCCCCTGCTCTCACCCTGGTCTGTAACACAGTCCCCCGCTCTCACCCTGGTCTGTAACACTGTCCCCCGCTCTCACCTCGCTCAGTAACACAGTCCCCCGCTCACTGTAACACTGTCCCCCGCTCTCACCCTGGTCTGTAACACAGTCCCCCGCTCACTGTAACACTGTCCCCCGCTCTCACCCTGGTCTGTACCACTGTCCCCCGCTCTCACCCTGGTCTGTAACACAGTCCCCCGCTCATTGTAACCAGACTTGTCAATGATTCAATGTGAATCGACTACTTTTGATTGAATCATTCTTATTTCAAATGAATGACTCATGAATCGATTCACTTCATGCGCAAACCTGTTGTGAGTCACTGATTGAATCATTCATACAGATAAAATAGGCTGATTGAATCATTCATTGCTCAAAGAATCATTATTTTTTGGTCGAACAGCATAAACTGTCCAAAAAATATGTCAGCGGCCCAGTATTTATCTGTGCCCTGTGGACTTAATGGCCAATTATATGAGCTCTGTGTCCTGAGCTGTAGCCTGTAATTCATCTATGCATGAAGAAAGCGAGGCTTTGTGTCCAACTCCAGTGGGCACAAAGCCACTGTTCAATCAGCCCTAACTAGGTACATACCTTGGTACTGGTAGGGTTAGGGGTAGGCACCTAAATACTAAGAAAAGGTAACTAACTCATATTTTGATTCATAAACCACACAGTAAACGCACACATTTTTCACACGTAAAATTATCAATAGGTACCCACCTTTTCCTAATTTCTAGGCTATACCATATCAAAAACTAAATCATAAACAAACATTTGCATGACCTCCGGATGTCCCAAATATCATTGTCGCATCGGCGCCGCTTTATTCCACATCATGCTTTATAAAACAATACCTAATGCAAAATCAAAATAAATGTTCTATTCGCTTAAAAAGGCGAAACATAGTCATTAATTCTTTTGGAACTTGGAATTTGCAAGTATAATACATATTATAAATATCATTTTATAATAAAAAAAACAACACGTGTCAAATTGGCTCATATCCACATTCACATTGGGAAATACATTCGCAGACTATTTGGATTAGCTTCAAAATTGGAACACATATAGATCACGACCTAGTGATTATTCTGGTAAAATCTTGTTGAGTTGCACATTCAAAATCAAAGGAGCAGGTCAGATAGGTTTAAGGTCAAACAGCGGACTATTCCGATTTGCATGGACATTAGCACACTGGTAGAACATAACCTCCTTATCACGCTCATGAAATCTTAGAGTCGCACATTCAAAATCAAAGGATTTAGAGCAGGTCGTATGTTTAAGGTTAAACACCAGACTATTCTGGTTTGCATGAAAAATGGCACACAGGTAGAGCATAGCCTCCTTATCACGCTCATACAATCTTAGAGTCGCACATTCAAAATAAAAGGAGTTAGACAAAGGAGTCGACACTTCTCTTTAATGTTGAGTGATTGAATCAAGATTGAATCATTCATATGTTAATGTTGAGTGATTGAATCATGATTGAATCATTCATTATGGTAATGTTGAGTGATTGAATCATGATTGAATCATTCATTACGGTAATGTATAGTGATTGAATCATGATTGAATCATTCATTATGGTCCGTGAATCACTGTGAATCGATTCATGACAAATATGAATCATTGACAAGTCTGATTGTAACACTGTCCCCCGCTCTCACCCTGGTCTGTACCACTGTCCCCCGCTCTCACCCTGGTCTGTACCACTGTCCCCCGCTCTCACCCTGGTCTGTAACACAGTCCCCCGCTCATTGTAACACTGTCCCCCGCTCTCACCCTGGTCTGTAACACAGTCTCGCTCTCACCCTGGTCTGTAACACTGTCCCGCTCTCACCCTGGTCTGTAACACTGTCCCCCGCCCTCACCCTGGTCTGTAACACTGTCCCGCTCTCACCCTGGTCTGTAACACTGTCCCGCTCTCAGCCTGGTCTGTAACACTGTCCCCCGCTCTCACCCTGGTCTGTAACACTGTCCCCCGCCCTCACCCTGGTCTGTAACACTGTCCCCCGCTCACTGTAACACTGTCGCCCGCTCTCACCCTGGTCTGTAACACAGTCCCCCGCCCTCACACTAGTCTGTAACACTGTCCCGCTCTCAGCCTGGTCTGTAACACTGTCCCCTGCTCAGTGTAACACTGTCCCCCGCTCTCACCCTGGTCTGTAACACTGTCCCGCTCTCACCCTGGTCTGTAACACTGTCCCGCTCTCACCCTGGTCTGTAACACTGTCCCGCTCTCACCCTGGTCTGTAACACTGTCCCGCTCTCACCCTGGTCTGTAACACTGTCCCCCGCTCTCACCCTGGTCTGTAACACAGTCCCCCGCTCACTGTAACACTGTCCCCCGCTCTCACCCTGGTCTGTACCACTGTCCCCCGCTCTCACCCTGGTCTGTAACACTGTCCCCCGCTCTCACCCTGGTCTGTAACACTGTCCCCCGCTCTCACCCTGGTCTGTTACACTGTCCCGCTCTCACCCTGGTCTGTAACACTGTCCCGCTCTCACCCTGGTCTGTAACACTGTCCTGCTCTCACCCTGGTCTGTAACACTGTCCCGCTCTCACCCTGGTCTGTAACACTGTCCCGCTCTCACCCTGATCTGTAACACTGTCCCGCTCTCACCCTGGTCTGTAACACTGTCCCGCTCTCACCCTGGTCTGTAACACTGTCCCGCTCTCACCCTGGTCTGTAACACTGTCCCGCTCTCACCCTGGTCTGTAACACTGTCCCCGCTCTCAGCCTGGTCTGTAACACCGCTGTCCCGCTCTCACCCTGGTCTGTAACACTGTCCCGCTATCACCCTGGTCTGTAACAACGCTGTCCCGCTCTCACCCTGGTCTGTAACACTGTCCCGCTCTCACCCTGGTCTGTAACACTGTCCCGCTCTCACCCTGGTCTGTAACACTGTCCCCCGCTCTCACCCTGGTCTGTAACACTGTCCCCAGCTCTCACCCTGGTCTGTAACACAGTCCCCCGCTCTCACCCTGGTCTGTAACACAGTCCCCCGCTCTCCCCCTGGTCTGCAACACTGTCCCCGCTCTCACCCTGGTCTGTGACACTGTCCCCGCTCTCAATCTGGTCTGTAACACAGTCCCCCGCTCTCACCCTGGTCTGTAACACAGTCCCCCGCTCTCACCCTGGTCTGTGACACTGTCCCCGCTCTCAATCTGGTCTGTAACACTGTCCCGCTCTCCCCCTGGTCTGTAACACTGTCCCCGATCTCACCCTGGTCTGACACTGTCCCCGCTCTCAATCTGGTCTGTAACACAGTCCCCCGCTCTCCCCCTGGTCTGTAACACTGTCCCCGATCTCACCCTGGTCTGTAACACTGTCCCCCGCTCTCACCCTGGTCTGTGACACTGTCCCCCGCTCTCAATCTGTTCTGTAACACCGCTGTCCCGCTCTCACCCCGGTCTGTAACACTGTCCCCGCTCTCACCCTGGTCTGTGACACTGTCCCCGCTCTCAATCTGTTCTGTAACACCGCTGTCCCGCTCTCACCCCGGTCTGTAACACTGTCCCGCTATCACCCTGGTCTGTAACACCGCTGTCCCGCTCTCACCCTGGTCTGTGACACTGTCCCCGCTCTCAATCTGGTCTGTAACACTGTCCCCCGCTCTCACCCTGGTCTGTAACACTGTCCCCGCTCTCACCCTGGTCTGTGACACTGTCCCCGCTCTCAATCTGGTCTGTAACACTGTCCCGCTCTCACCCTGGTCTGTAACACTGTCCCGCTCTCACCCTGGTCTGTAACACTGTCCCGCTCTCACCCTGGTCTGTAACACTGTCCCGCTCTCACCCTGGTCTGTAACACTGTCCCGCTCTCACCCTGGTCTGTAACACTGTCCCGCTCTCACCCTGGTCTGTAACACTGTCCCGCTCTCACCCTGGTCTGTAACACTGTCCCGCTCTCACCCTGGTCTGCAACACTGTCCCGCTCTCACCCTGGTCTGTAACACTGTCCCGCTCTCACCCTGGTCTGTAACACTGTCCCGCTCTCACCCTGGTCTGTGACACTGTCCCGCTCTCACCCTGGTCTGTAACACTGTCCCGCTCTCACCCTGGTCTGTGACACTGTCCCGCTCTCACCCTGGTCTGTAACACTGTCCCGCTCTCACCCTGGTCTGTAACACTGTCCCCCGCTCTGTACCACTGTGCCGCGCTCTCACCCTGGTCTGGAACAGCTCGGACTGCGTCAGCATCTGTCTGGTGTAGCGCAGCACGTCCAGCTGCCGGCAGCGGCGGGTCAGCGCCGACCGTCGGCTCTGCGTGACGTCGGCGGCATCTGTGGCGTGCAGCAGCAGCAGCCACGCCAGCAGCAGCGGGCCGTGCTCCGGCCGGCCGCCCAACGGCAGCGCCCCGTCCAGCTCGGCGCGCGCCGCCTCAGACGACAGCAGGTGAGGCCGCGGCGGCGGGGAGCCGCTGAAACCACGGCACCGTCACCAGACACCGACAGCACCGTCACGCCGGGCACGGAGGAAGATGGAACGGGGAGCAACAGGACAGTCGTCAAGGTTTGGAACGCGGGCAGAGCAGCTAGGGTGTTCGGTAAAATAATGCATGGCATGTAAATCAGCTCATGTGCTGATTGTGCAGACTGTCGAAACCGACTAGTGAACACGTCATTAAAATATTACATTTCAAATGACTGGACTTGTGATGGCGATGGTGACGCCACAAAAATAATGTCACCACGAAAGCAAAAAAGCAATATGCGTAAGAAATGTTGACGTTAGTGTACAATTACTGTACACAACTAACCATTCCAACACCGGGTAGAGGGCGCGCTGCGGGGTGAGCGGGGCGGTGTCGGTACCTGACTTCTAAACAATCCAACACCGGGTAGAGGGCGCGCTGCGGGGTGAGCGGGGCGGTGTCGGTACCTGACTTCTAAACAATCCAACACCGGGTAGAGGGCGCGCTGCGGGGTGAGCGGGGCGGTGTCGGTACCTGACTTCTAAACAATCCAACACCGGGTAGAGGGCGCGCTGCGGGGTGAGCGGGGCGGTGTCGGTACCTGACTTCTAAACAATCCAACACCGGGTAGAGGGCGCGCTGCGGGGTGAGCGGGGCGGTGTCGGTACCTGACTTCTAAACAATCCAACACCGGGTAGAGGGCGCGCTGCGGGGTGAGCGGGGCGGTGTCGGTACCTGACTTCTAAACAATCCAACACCGGGTAGAGGGCGCGCTGCGGGGTGAGCGGGGCGGTGTCGGTACCTGACTTCTAAACAATCCAACACCGGGTAGAGGGCGCGCTGCGGGGTGAGCGGGGCGGTGTCGGTACCTGACTTCTAAACAATCCAACACCGGGTAGAGGGCGCGCTGCGGGGTGAGCGGGGCGGTGTCGGTACCTGACTTCTAAACAATCCAACACCGGGTAGAGGGCGCGCTGCGGGGTGAGCGGGGCGGTGTCGGTACCTGACTTCTAAACAATCCAACACCGGGTAGAGGGCGCGCTGCGGGGTGAGCGGGGCGGTGTCGGTACCTGACTTCTAAACAATCCAACACCGGGTAGAGGGCGCGCTGCGGGGTGAGCGGGGCGGTGTCGGTACCTGACTTCTAAACAATCCAACACCGGGTAGAGGGCGCGCTGCGGGGTGAGCGGGGCGGTGTCGGTACCTGACTTCTAAACAATCCAACACCGGGTAGAGGGCGCGCTGCGGGGTGAGCGGGGCGGTGTCGGTACCTGACTTCTAAACAATCCAACACCGGGTAGAGGGCGCGCTGCGGGGTGAGCGGGGCGGTGTCGGTACCTGACTTGCTGTACCTGACTGTGTCGGTACCTGGCGGTGTCGGTACCTGATTCGGTTTCGACAGGTAGAGGGCGCGCAGTGGGGTGAGCGGTGTCGGTGTCGGTACCTGACTTGGTCGGCCAGTAGGTCGAGCTGCAGTCCGTGTATGAAGACGGTGGTCTGAAGCAGGGTGACGGAGCGGAGCAGCTCGGCGTGCTGCTCCGTCAGCAGCCGGGCGTACGGAGGACTGTGGCCCAGCGCGTGGCGCTGCAACGCGCACACAGAGACGGGTCGGTCGGTAACGATACACAGAGCCGGAGAGAGAGAGAGAGAGACACGCACGGCCCCGTCACGGCCACCATTGGGCGGTGACACGTCGAGAGCAGAGCGCAGACTGCAGCGACACGATGTCAGGAGGCGCAGCAGGCCAGACTGGCCAGAGAGAGGAGTGACCTCCACAGCTGCACGGAGGTTGCTGTGGGTATGGGCCGGTAAAATACCAGCCGGCTGGATGACGACGGTTCGGCGCGCCACTGTGATATGTCGGTCAAGTGGAGAGACACTATCGTCCACTGTTAGCTGAAATACCTCACCACACACGCACGCAGCACGCACGCACGCACGCACGCACGCGCACGCACACGCGCACGCACACGCACACGCACACGCACACGCACACGCACACGCACACGCACACGCACACGCACACGCACACGCACACGCACACGCACACGCACACGCACACGCACACGCACACGCACACACACACGCACATACACACACACACACACACACACACACACACACACACACACACACACACACACACACACACACACACACACACACAGTGTTGAGAACTACAGACCATTCTGACTGACCGACACCCGGCTGACTCATAACATCTGCCGGGCCTGATCTCACAGATGCTGGGAGCTGAATAAGCGTGTGTGTGGTACATTGCAGTGGTTGGGAGCACTCAGCGGCAGGTCTGACCGCCGACGGACGTCGCTGGCCGCACTGTGCAGCGCTGCGCCACTGACCGTGAACAGGTCTGACCGTGGACGGGCGTCACTGACCGCACTGTGCGCAGCGCCACTGACCGTGAACAGGTCTGACCGCTGACCGCACTGTGCAGCGCCTGACTGACCGTGAACAGGTTGATGAGCCGGAGCAGCTGCTGCTGAGTGAGGGCGCGACGCTGCTGGCAGTAGGTCAGCAGGCACTGCAGCAGCTCGGCCTGCTCCTTGAGCGCGCTGCTCACCCAGCTGTCCTGGGCGGCCGGCGTGCCGAGCGCCTCGCTGTGCCGCCAGCCGGGCGGCTCGGCCGACATAGACCACTCCAGCTGGTCCAGCAGCGACTCCAGCAGCCGACCACCCTTGTCGATCACCTCCGTCAGGAACTTGGCGAACAGCGGCTGGGAGAGTAACGGACACAACAGTCACAGCATCAGACTGACGCCAACATGGCCAGGGAACAGGTCGTAATGCATGAACACCGCGCAGATTAGTGTGGACGACCACCAGGGGCGCGGCCTGGGCCTGATGTCTCTATTGCTCCTCCTCCACTGTAGGCAGGTGATGTCCCGCGGCGTGGCCAGCAGCCTGTATCGCCGCCCGTCCGCATTGGCATTCTTTGGCCGCAGTCAGTGGAAGGTGGGCGACTGTAGGTGCCAAACGCCACGATACAGATGTTCCCCGCAGTAGAGGCGTAGCAAGGGACGGCCACGATACAGATGTGCCCCGCAGCAGAGGCGCAGCAGGGGACGGCCACGATACAGATGTGCCCCGCAGCAGAGGCGTAGCAAGGGACGGTCACGATACAGATGTGCCCCGCAGCAGAGGCGCAGCAGGGGACGGCCACGATACAGATGTTCCCCGCAGTAGAGGCGTAGCAAGGGACGGCCACGATACAGATGTGCCCCGCCAGAGAGGCGCAGCAGGGGACGGCCAGGATACAGATGTGCCCCGCCAGAGGCGCAGCAGGGCACGGCCACGATACAGATGTGCCCCGCCAGAGAGGCGCAGCAGGGGACGGCCAGGATACAGATGTGCCCCGCCAGAGAGGCGCAGCAGGGGACGGCAAGGATACAGATGTGCCCCGCCAGAGAGGCGAGGCAGGGGACGGCCACGATACAGATGTGCCCCGGCAGAGAGGCGCAGCAGGGGATGGCCAGGATACAGATGTGCCCCGCCAGAGAGGCGCAGCAGGGGACGGCCAGGATACAGATGTGCCCCGCCAGAGAGGCGCAGCAGGGGACGGCCAGGATACAGATGTGCCCCGCCAGAGAGGCGCAGCAGGGGACGGCCAGGATATAGATGCGACCCGCCAGAGAGGCGCAGCAGGGGACGGCCAGGATACAGATGTGCCCCGCCAGAGAGGCGCAGCAGGGGACGGCCAGGATACAGATGTGCCCCGCCAGAGAGGCGCAGCAAGGGACGGCCAGGATACAGATGTGCCCCGCCAGAGAGGCGCAGCAGGGGACGGCCAGGATACAGATGTACCCCGCCAGAGAGGCGCAGCAGGGGACGGCCACGATACAGATGTGCCCCGCAGCAGAGAGGCGCAGCAGGGGACGGCCAGGATACAGATGTGCCCCGCCAGAGAGGCGCAGCAGGGGACGGCCACAATACAGATGTTCCCCGCCAGAGAGGCGCAGCAAGGGACGGCCAGGATACAGATGTGCCCCGCCAGAGAGGCGCAGCAGGGGACGGCCAGGATACAGATGTGCCCCGCCAGAGAGGCGCAGCAGGGGACGGCCAGGATACAGATGTGCCCCGCCAGAGAGGCGCAGCAGGGGACGGCCAGGATACAGATGTGCCCCGCCAGAGAGGCGCAGCAGGGGACGGCCACGATACAGATGTGCCCCGCCAGAGAGGCGCAGCAAGGGACGGCCAGGATACAGATGTTCCCCGCCAGAGAGGCGCAGCAGGGAACGGCCAGGATACAGATGTGCCCCGCCAGAGAGGCGCAGCAGGGGACGGCCAGGATACAGATGTGCCCCGCCAGAGAGGCGCAGCAGGGGACGGCCAGGATACAGATGTGCCCCGCCAGAGGCGCAGCAGGGGACGGCCAGGATACAGATGTGCCCCGCCAGAGAGGCGCAGCAGGGGACGGCCAGGATAAAGATGTGCCCCGCCAGAGAGGCGCAGCAGGGGACGGCCAGGATACAGATGTGCCCCGCCAGAGAGGCGCAGCAGGGGACGGCCAGGATACAGATGTGCCCCGCCAGAGAGGCGCAGCAGGGGACGGCCACGATACAGATGTGCCCCGCAGCAGAGGCGCAGCAGGGGACGGCCACGATACAGATGTTCCCCGCAGCAGAGAGGCGCAGCAGGGGACGGCCAGGATACAGATGTGCCCCGCCAGAGGCGCAGCAGGGGACGGCCACGATACAGATGTGCCCCGCCAGAGAGGCGCAGCAGGGGACGGCCAGGATACAGATGTGCCCCGCCAGAGAGGCGCAGCAGGGGACGGCCAGGATACAGATGTGCCCCGCCAGAGAGGCGCAGCAGGGGACGGCCAGGATACAGATGTGCCCCGCCAGAGAGGCGCAGCAGGGGACGGCCAGGATACAGATGTGCCCCGCCAGAGAGGCGCAGCAGGGGACGGCCACGATACAGATGTGCCCCGCCAGAGAGGCGCAGCAGGGGACGGCCAGGATACAGATGTGCCCCGCCAGAGAGGCGCAGCAGGGGACGGCCAGGATACAGATGTGCCCCGCCAGAGAGGCGCAGCAGGGGACGGCCAGGATACAGATGTGCCCCGCCAGAGAGGCGCAGCAGGGGACGGCCACGATACAGATGTGCCCCGCCAGAGAGGCGCAGCAGGGGACGGCCAGGATACAGATGTGCCCCGCCAGAGAGGCGCAGCAGGGGACGGCCAGGATACAGATGTGCCCCGCCAGAGAGGCGCAGCAGGGGACGGCCACGATACAGATGTGCCCCGCCAGAGAGGCGCAGCAGGGGACGGCCAGAATACAGATGTGCCCAGCCAGAGAGGCGCAGCAGGGGACGGCCAGGATACAGATGTGCCCCGCCAGAGGCGCAGCAGGGGACGGCCAGGATACAGATGTGCCCCGCCAGAGAGGCGCAGCAGGGGACGGCCAGAATACAGATGTGCCCCGCCAGAGAGGCGCAGCAGGGGACGGCCAGGATACAGATGTGCCCCGCCAGAGAGGCGCAGCAGGGGACGGCCAGGATACAGATGTGCCCCGCAGCAGAGAGGCGCAGCAGGGGACGGCCAGGATACAGATGTGCCCCGCCAGAGAGGCGCAGCAGGGGACGGCCACAATACAGATGTTCCCCGCCAGAGGCGCAGCAAGGGACGGCCAGGATACAGATGTGCCCCGCCAGAGGCGCAGCAGGGGACGGCCAGGATACAGATGTGCCCCGCCAGAGAGGCGCAGCAGGGGACGGCCAGGATACAGATGTGCCCCGCCAGAGAGGCGCAGCAGGGGACGGCCAGGATACAGATGTGCCCCGCCAGAGAGGCGCAGCAGGGGACGGCCAGGATACAGATGTGCCCCGCCAGAGAGGCGCAGCAGGGGACGACCACGATACAGATGTGCCCCGCCAGAGAGGCGCAGCAAGGGACGGCCAGGATACAGATGTTCCCCGCCAGAGAGGCGCAGCAGGGAACGGCCAGGATACAGATGTGCCCCGCCAGAGAGGCGCAGCAGGGGACGGCCAGGATACAGATGTGCCCCGCCAGAGAGGCGCAGCAGGGGACGGCCAGGATACAGATGTGCCCCGCCAGAGAGGCGCAGCAGGGGACGGCCAGGATACAGATGTGCCCCGCCAGAGAGGCGCAGCAGGGGACGGCCAGGATACAGATGTGCCCCGCCAGAGAGGCGCAGCAGGGGACGGCCAGGATACAGATGTGCCCCGCCAGAGAGGCGCAGCAGGGGACGGCCAGGATACAGATGTGCCCCGCCAGAGAGGCGCAGCAGGGGACGGCCACGATACAGATGTGCCCCGCAGCAGAGGCGCAGCAGGGGACGGCCACGATACAGATGTTCCCCGCAGCAGAGAGGCGCAGCAGGGGACGGCCAGGATACAGATGTTCCCCGCAGCAGAGAGGCGCAGCAGGGGACGGTCAGGATACAGATGTGCCCCGCCAGAGAGGCGCAGCAGGGGACGGCCAGGATACAGATGTGCCTCGCCAGAGAGGCGCAGCAGGGGACGGCCACGATACAGATGTGCCCCGCCAGAGAGGCGCAGCAGGGGACGGCCACGATACAGATGTGCCCCGCCAGAGAGGCGCAGCAGGGGACGGCCACGATACAGATGTGCCCCGCCAGAGAGGCGCAGCAGGGGACGGCCACGATACAGATGTGCCCCGCAGCAGAGGCGCAGCAGGGGACGGCCACGATACAGATGTGCCCCGCCAGAGGCGCAGCAGGGGACGGCCAGGATACAGATGTGCCCCGCCAGAGAGGCGCAGCAGGGGACGGCCACGATACAGATGTGCCCCGCCAGAGAGGCGCAGCAGGGGACGGCCACGATACAGATGTGCCCCGCCAGAGAGGCGCAGCAGGGGACGGCCACGATACAGATGTGCCCCGCAGCAGAGAGGCGCAGCAGGGGACGGCCAGGATACAGATGTGCCCCGCCAGAGAGGCGCAGCAGGGGACGGCCACAATACAGATGTTCCCCGCCAGAGAGGCGCAGCAAGGGACGGCCAGGATACAGATGTGCCCCGCCAGAGAGGCGCAGCAGGGGACGGCCAGGATACAGATGTGCCCCGCCAGAGAGGCGCAGCAGGGGACGGCCAGGATACAGATGTGCCCCGCCAGAGAGGCGCAGCAGGGGACGGCCAGGATACAGATGTGCCCCGCCAGAGAGGCGCAGCAGGGGACGGCCACGATACAGATGTGCCCCGCCAGAGAGGCGCAGCAAGGGACGGCCAGGATACAGATGTTCCCCGCCAGAGAGGCGCAGCAGGGAACGGCCAGGATACAGATGTGCCCCGCCAGAGAGGCGCAGCAGGGGACGGCCAGGATACAGATGTGCCCCGCCAGAGAGGCGCAGCAGGGGACGGCCAGGATACAGATGTGCCCCGCCAGAGGCGCAGCAGGGGACGGCCAGGATACAGATGTGCCCCGCCAGAGAGGCGCAGCAGGGGACGGCCAGGATAAAGATGTGCCCCGCCAGAGAGGCGCAGCAGGGGACGGCCAGGATACAGATGTGCCCCGCCAGAGAGGCGCAGCAGGGGACGGCCAGGATACAGATGTGCCCCGCCAGAGAGGCGCAGCAGGGGACGGCCACGATACAGATGTGCCCCGCAGCAGAGGCGCAGCAGGGGACGGCCACGATACAGATGTTCCCCGCAGCAGAGAGGCGCAGCAGGGGACGGCCAGGATACAGATGTGCCCCGCCAGAGGCGCAGCAGGGGACGGCCACGATACAGATGTGCCCCGCCAGAGAGGCGCAGCAGGGGACGGCCAGGATACAGATGTGCCCCGCCAGAGAGGCGCAGCAGGGGACGGCCAGGATACAGATGTGCCCCGCCAGAGAGGCGCAGCAGGGGACGGCCAGGATACAGATGTGCCCCGCCAGAGAGGCGCAGCAGGGGACGGCCAGGATACAGATGTGCCCCGCCAGAGAGGCGCAGCAGGGGACGGCCACGATACAGATGTGCCCCGCCAGAGAGGCGCAGCAGGGGACGGCCAGGATACAGATGTGCCCCGCCAGAGAGGCGCAGCAGGGGACGGCCAGGATACAGATGTGCCCCGCCAGAGAGGCGCAGCAGGGGACGGCCAGGATACAGATGTGCCCCGCCAGAGAGGCGCAGCAGGGGACGGCCACGATACAGATGTGCCCCGCCAGAGAGGCGCAGCAGGGGACGGCCAGGATACAGATGTGCCCCGCCAGAGAGGCGCAGCAGGGGACGGCCAGGATACAGATGTGCCCCGCCAGAGAGGCGCAGCAGGGGACGGCCACGATACAGATGTGCCCCGCCAGAGAGGCGCAGCAGGGGACGGCCAGAATACAGATGTGCCCAGCCAGAGAGGCGCAGCAGGGGACGGCCAGGATACAGATGTGCCCCGCCAGAGGCGCAGCAGGGGACGGCCAGGATACAGATGTGCCCCGCCAGAGAGGCGCAGCAGGGGACGGCCAGAATACAGATGTGCCCCGCCAGAGAGGCGCAGCAGGGGACGGCCAGGATACAGATGTGCCCCGCCAGAGAGGCGCAGCAGGGGACGGCCAGGATACAGATGTGCCCCGCAGCAGAGAGGCGCAGCAGGGGACGGCCAGGATACAGATGTGCCCCGCCAGAGAGGCGCAGCAGGGGACGGCCACAATACAGATGTTCCCCGCCAGAGGCGCAGCAAGGGACGGCCAGGATACAGATGTGCCCCGCCAGAGGCGCAGCAGGGGACGGCCAGGATACAGATGTGCCCCGCCAGAGAGGCGCAGCAGGGGACGGCCAGGATACAGATGTGCCCCGCCAGAGAGGCGCAGCAGGGGACGGCCAGGATACAGATGTGCCCCGCCAGAGAGGCGCAGCAGGGGACGGCCAGGATACAGATGTGCCCCGCCAGAGAGGCGCAGCAGGGGACGACCACGATACAGATGTGCCCCGCCAGAGAGGCGCAGCAAGGGACGGCCAGGATACAGATGTTCCCCGCCAGAGAGGCGCAGCAGGGAACGGCCAGGATACAGATGTGCCCCGCCAGAGAGGCGCAGCAGGGGACGGCCAGGATACAGATGTGCCCCGCCAGAGAGGCGCAGCAGGGGACGGCCAGGATACAGATGTGCCCCGCCAGAGAGGCGCAGCAGGGGACGGCCAGGATACAGATGTGCCCCGCCAGAGAGGCGCAGCAGGGGACGGCCAGGATACAGATGTGCCCCGCCAGAGAGGCGCAGCAGGGGACGGCCAGGATACAGATGTGCCCCGCCAGAGAGGCGCAGCAGGGGACGGCCAGGATACAGATGTGCCCCGCCAGAGAGGCGCAGCAGGGGACGGCCACGATACAGATGTGCCCCGCAGCAGAGGCGCAGCAGGGGACGGCCACGATACAGATGTTCCCCGCAGCAGAGAGGCGCAGCAGGGGACGGCCAGGATACAGATGTTCCCCGCAGCAGAGAGGCGCAGCAGGGGACGGTCAGGATACAGATGTGCCCCGCCAGAGAGGCGCAGCAGGGGACGGCCAGGATACAGATGTGCCTCGCCAGAGAGGCGCAGCAGGGGACGGCCACGATACAGATGTGCCCCGCCAGAGAGGCGCAGCAGGGGACGGCCACGATACAGATGTGCCCCGCCAGAGAGGCGCAGCAGGGGACGGCCACGATACAGATGTGCCCCGCCAGAGAGGCGCAGCAGGGGACGGCCACGATACAGATGTGCCCCGCAGCAGAGGCGCAGCAGGGGACGGCCACGATACAGATGTGCCCCGCCAGAGGCGCAGCAGGGGACGGCCAGGATACAGATGTGCCCCGCCAGAGAGGCGCAGCAGGGGACGGCCACGATACAGATGTGCCCCGCCAGAGAGGCGCAGCAGGGGACGGCCACGATACAGATGTGCCCCGCCAGAGAGGCGCAGCAGGGGACGGCCAGGATACAGATGTGCCCCGCCAGAGAGGCGCAGCAGGGGACGGCCAGGATACAGATGTGCCCCGCCAGAGAGGCGCAGCAGGGGACGGCCACGATACAGATGTGCCCCGCCAGAGAGGCGCAGCAGGGGACGGCCACGATACAGATGTGCCCCGCCAGAGAGGCGCAGCAGGGGACGGCCAGGATACAGATGTGCCCCGCCAGAGAGGCGCAGCAGGGGACGGCCAGGATAGAGATGTGCCCCGCCAGAGAGGCGCAGCAGGGGACGGCCAGGATACAGATGTGCCCCGCCAGAGAGGCGCAGCAGGGGACGGCCACGATACAGATGTGCCCCGCCAGAGAGGCGCAGCAGGGGACGGCCAGGATACAGATGTGCCCCGCCAGAGAGGCGCAGCAGGGGACGGCCAGGATACAGATGTGCCCCGCCAGAGAGGCGCAGCAGGGGACGGCCAGGATACAGATGTGCCCCGCCAGAGAGGCGCAGCAGGGGACGGCCACGATACAGATGTGCCCCGCCAGAGAGGCGCAGCGGGGGACGGCCAGGATACAGATGTGCCCCGCCAGAGAGGCGCAGCAGGGGACGGCCAGGATACAGATGTGCCCCGCCAGAGAGGCGCAGCAGGAGACGGCCAGGATACAGATGTGCCCCGCCAGAGAGGCACAGCAGGGGACGGCCACGATACAGATGTGCCCCGCCAGAGAGGCGCAGCAGGGGACGGCCACGATACAGATGTGCCCCGCCAGAGAGGCGCAGCAGGGGACGGCCAGGATACAGATGTGCCCCGCCAGAGAGGCGCAGCAGGGGACGGCCAGGATACAGATGTGCCCCGCCAGAGAGGCGCAGCAGGGGACGGCCACGATACAGATGTGCCCCGCCAGAGAGGCGCAGCAGGGGACGGCCAGGATACAGATGTGCCCCGCCAGAGAGACGCAGCAGGGGACGGCCAGGATACAGATGTGCCCCGCCAGAGAGGCGCAGCAGGGGACGGCCACGATACAGATGTGCCCCGCCAGAGAGGCGCAGCAGGGGACGGCCAGGATACAGATGTGCCCCGCCAGAGAGGCGCAGCAGGGGACGGCCAGGATACAGATGTGCCCCGCCAGAGAGGCGCAGCAGGGGACGGCCAGGATACAGATGTGCCCCGCCAGAGAGGCGCAGCAGGGGACGGCCAGGATACAGATGTGCCCCGCAGCAGAGGCGCAGCAGGGGACGGCCAGGATACAGATGTGCCCCGCCAGAGAGGCGCAGCAGGGGACGGCCACGATACAGATGTGCCCCGCCAGAGAGGCGCAGCAGGGGACGGCCAGGATACAGATGTGCCCCGCAGCAGAGGCGCAGTAGGGGACGGCCAGGATACAGGTGTGCCCCGCAGCAGAGAGGCGCAGCAGGGGACGGCCAGGATACAGATGTGCCCCGCCAGAGAGGCGCAGCAGGGGACGGCCAGGATACAGATGTGCCCCGCCAGAGAGGCGCAGCAGGGGACGGCCAGGATACAGATGTGCCCCGCCAGAGAGGCGCAGCAGGGGACGGCCAGGATACAGATGTGCCCCGCCAGAGAGGCGCAGCAAGGGACGGCCAGGATACAGATGTGCCCCGCCAGAGAGGCGCAGCAGGGGACGGCCAGGATACAGATGTGCCCCGCAGCAGAGAGGCGCAGCAGGGGACGGCCAGGATACAGATGTGCCCCGCAGCAGAGAGGCGCAGCAGGGGACGGCCAGGATACAGATGTGCCCCGCCAGAGAGGCGCAGCAGGGGACGGCCACAATACAGATGTTCCCCGCCAGAGAGGCGCAGCAAGGGACGGCCAGGATACAGATGTGCCCCGCCAGAGAGGCGCAGCAGGGGACGGCCACGATACAGATGTGCCCCGCCAGAGGCGCAGCAAGGGACGGCCAGGATACAGATGTTCCCCGCCAGAGAGGCGCAGCAGGGGACGGCCAGGATACAGATGTGCCCCGCCAGAGAGGCGCAGCAGGGGACGGCCAGGATACAGATGTGCCCCGCCAGAGAGGCGCAGCAGGGGACGGCCAGGATACAGATGTGCCCCGCCAGAGAGGCGCAACAGGGGACTGACAGGATACAGATGTGCCCCGCCAGAGAGGCGCAGCAGGGGACGGCCAGGATACAGATGTGCCCCGCCAGAGAGGCGCAGCAGGGGACGGCCAGGATACAGATGTGCCCCGCCAGAGAGGCGCAGCAGGGGACGGCCAGGATACAGATGTGCCCCGCCAGAGAGGCGCAGCAGGGGACGGCCACGATACAGATGTGCCCCGCAGCAGAGGCGCAGCAGGGGACGGCCACGATACAGATGTTCCCCGCAGCAGAGAGGCGCAGCAGGGGACGGCCAGGATACAGATGTTCCCCGCAGCAGAGAGGCGCAGCAGGGGACGGTCAGGATACAGATGTGCCCCGCCAGAGAGGCGCAGCAGGGGACGGCCAGGATACAGATGTGCCCCGCCCAGAGAGGCGCAGCAGGGGACGGCCACGATACAGATGTGCCCCGCCAGAGAGGCGCAGCAGGGGACGGCCACGATACAGATGTGCCCCGCCAGAGAGGCGCAGCAGGGGACGGCCAGGATACAGATGTGCCCCGCCAGAGAGGCGCAGCAGGGGACGGCCACGATACAGATGTGCCCCGCAGCAGAGGCGCAGCAGGGGACGGCCACGATACAGATGTGCCCCGCCAGAGGCGCAGCAGGGGACGGCCAGGATACAGATGTGCCCCGCCAGAGAGGCGCAGCAGGGGACGGCCAGGATACAGATGTGCCCCGCCAGAGAGGCGCAGCAGGGGACGGCCACGATACAGATGTGCCCCGCCAGAGAGGCGCAGCAGGGGACGGCCAGGATACAGATGTGCCCCGCCAGAGAGACGCAGCAGGGGACGGCCAGGATACAGATGTGCCCCGCCAGAGAGGCGCAGCAGGGGACGGCCACGATACAGATGTGCCCCGCCAGAGAGGCGCAGCAGGGGACGGCCAGGATACAGATGTGCCCCGCCAGAGAGGCGCAGCAGGGGACGGCCAGGATACAGATGTGCCCCGCCAGAGAGGCGCAGCAGGGGACGGCCAGGATACAGATGTGCCCCGCCAGAGAGGCGCAGCAGGGGACGGCCACGATACAGATGTGCCCCGCAGCAGAGGCGCAGCAGGGGACGGCCACGATACAGATGTTCCCCGCAGCAGAGAGGCGCAGCAGGGGACGGCCAGGATACAGATGTTCCCCGCAGCAGAGAGGCGCAGCAGGGGACGGTCAGGATACAGATTCGCCCCGCCAGAGAGGCGCAGCAGGGGACGGCCAGGATACAGATGTGCCCCGCCCAGAGAGGCGCAGCAGGGGACGGCCACGATACAGATATGCCCCGCCAGAGAGGCGCAGCAGGGGACGGCCACGATACAGATGTGCCCCGCCAGAGAGGCGCAGCAGGGGACGGCCAGGATACAGATGTGCCCCGCCAGAGAGGCGCAGCAGGGGACGGCCACGATACAGATGTGCCCCGCAGCAGAGGCGCAGCAGGGGACGGCCACGATACAGATGTGCCCCGCCAGAGGCGCAGCAGGGGACGGCCAGGATACAGATGTGCCCCGCCAGAGAGGCGCAGCAGGGGACGGCCAGGATACAGATGTGCCCCGCCAGAGAGGCGCAGCAGGGGACGGCCACGATACAGATGTGCCCCGCCAGAGAGGCGCAGCAGGGGACGGCCACGATACAGATGTGCCCCGCCAGAGAGACGCAGCAGGGAACGGCCAGGATACAGATGTGCCCCGCCAGAGAGGCGCAGCAGGGGACGGCCACGATACAGATGTGCCCCGCCAGAGAGGCGCAGCAGGGGACGGCCAGGATACAGATGTGCCCCGCCAGAGAGGCGCAGCAGGGGACGGCCAGGATACAGATGTGCCCCGCCAGAGAGGCGCAGCAGGGGACGGCCAGGATACAGATGTGCCCCGCCAGAGAGGCGCAGCAGGGGACGGCCAGGATACAGATGTGCCCCGCAGCAGAGGCGCAGCAGGGGACGGCCAGGATACAGATGTGCCCCGCCAGAGAGGCGCAGCAGGGGACGGCCACGATACAGATGTGCCCCGCCAGAGAGGCGCAGCAGGGGACGGCCAGGATACAGATGTGCCCCGCAGCAGAGGCGCAGCAGGGGACGGCCAGGATACAGGTGTACCCCGCCAGAGAGGCGCAGCAGGGGACGGCCAGAATACAGATGTGCCCCGCCAGAGAGGCGCAGCAGGGGACGGCCAGGATACAGATGTGCCCCGCCAGAGAGGCGCAGCAGGGGACGGCCAGGATGCAGATGTGCCCCGCCAGAGAGGCGCAGCAGGGGACGGCCAGGATACAGATGTGCCCCGCCAGAGAGGCGCAGCAGGGGACGGCCAGGATACAGATGTGCCCCGCAGCAGAGAGGCGCAGCAGGGGACGGCCAGGATACAGATGTGCCCCGCCAGAGAGGCGCAGCAGGGGACGGCCAGGATACAGATGTGCCCCGCCAGAGAGGCGCAGCAGGGGACGGCCAGGATACAGATGTGCCCCGCCAGAGAGGCGCAGCAGGGGACGGCCAGGATACAGATGTGCCCCGCCAGAGAGGCGCAGCAAGGGACGGCCAGGATACAGATGTGCCCCGCCAGAGAGGCGCAGCAGGGGACGGCCAGGATACAGATGTGCCCCGCCAGAGAGGCGCAGCAGGGGACGGCCAGGATACAGATGTGCCCCGCCAGAGAGGCGCAGCAGGGGACGGCCACGATACAGATGTGCCCCGCCAGAGAGGCGCAGCAAGGGACGGCCAGGATACAGATGTTTCCCGCCAGAGAGGCGCAGCAGGGGACGGCCAGGATACAGATGTGCCCCGCCAGAGAGGCGCAGCAGGGGACGGCCAGGATACAGATGTGCCCCGCCAGAGAGGCGCAGCAGGGGACGGCCAGGATACAGATGTGCCCCGCCAGAGAGGCGCAACAGGGGACGGCCAGGATACAGATGTGTCCCGCCAGAGGCGCAGCAGGGGACGGCCAGGATACAGATGTGCCCCGCCAGAGAGGCGCAGCAGGGGACGGCCAGGATACAGATGTGCCCCGCCAGAGAGGCGCAGCAGGGGACGGCCAGGATACAGATGTGCCCCGCCAGAGAGGCGCAGCAGGGGACGGCCACGATACAGATGTGCCCCGCAGCAGAGGCGCAGCAGGGGACGGCCACGATACAGATGTTCCCCGCAGCAGAGAGGCGCAGCAGGGGACGGCCAGGATACAGATGTTCCCCGCAGCAGAGAGGCGCAGCAGGGGACGGTCAGGATACATATGTGCCCCGCCAGAGAGGCGCAGCAGGGGACGGCCAGGATACAGATGTGCCCCGCCAGAGAGGCGCAGCAGGGGACGGCCAGGATACAGATGTGCCCCGCAGCAGAGGCGCAGCAGGGGACGGCCAGGATACAGATGTGCCCCGCCAGAGAGGCGCAGCAGGGGACGGCCAGGATACAGATGTGCCCCGCCAGAGGCGCAGCAGGGGACGGCCAGGATACAGATGTGCCCCGCCAGAGAGGCGCAGCAGGGGACGGCCAGGATACAGATGTGCCCCGCCAGAGAGGCGCAGCAGGGGACGGCCACGATACAGATGTGCCCCGCCAGAGAGGCGCAGCAGGGGACGGCCAGGATACAGATGTGCCCCGCCAGAGGCGCAGCAGGGGACGGCCAGGATACAGATGTGCCCCGCCAGAGGCGCAGCAGGGGACGGCCAGGATACAGATGTGCCCCGCCAGAGAGGCGCAGCAGGGGACGGCCAGGATACAGATGTGCCCCGCCAGAGAGGCGCAGCAGGGGACGGCCAGGATACAGATGTGCCCCGCCAGAGAGGCGCAGCAGGGGACGGCCAGGATACAGATGTGCCCCGCCAGAGAGGCGCAGCAGGGGACGGCCAGGATACAGATGTGCCCCGCCAGAGAGGCGCAGCAGGGGACGGCCAGGATACAGATGTGCCCCGCCAGAGAGGCGCAGCAGGGGACGGCCACGATACAGATGTGCCCCACCAGAGAGGCGCAGCAGGGGACGGCCAGGATACAGATGTGCCCCGCCAGAGAGGCGCAGCAGGGGACGGCCAGGATACAGATGTGCCCCGCCAGAGAGGCGCAGCAGGGGACGGCCACGATACAGATGTGCCCCGCCAGAGAGGCGCAGCAGGGGACGGCCAGGATACAGATGTGCCCCGCCAGAGAGGCGCAGCAGGGGACGGCCAGGATACAGATGTGCCCCGCCAGAGAGGCGCAGCAGGGGACGGCCAGGATACAGATGTGCCCCGCCAGAGAGGCGCAGCAGGGGACGGCCAGGATACAGATGTGCCCCGCCAGAGAGGCGCAGCAGGGGACGGCCACGATACAGATGTGCCCCGCCAGAGAGGCGCAGCAGGGGACGGCCAGGATACAGATGTGCCCCGCCAGAGAGGCGCAGCAGGGGACGGCCACGATACAGATGTGCCCCGCCAGAGAGGCGCAGCAGGGGACGGCCAGGATACAGATGTGCCCCGCCAGAGAGGCGCAGCAGGGGACGGCCAGGATACAGATGTGCCCCGCCAGAGAGGCGCAGCAAGGGACGGCCAGGATACAGATGTGCCCCGCCAGAGAGGCGCAGCAGGGGACGGCCAGGATACAGATGTGCCCCGCCAGAGAGGCGCAGCAGGGGACGGCCAGGATACAGATGTGCCCCGCCAGGGAGGCGCAGCAGGGGACGGCCAGGATACAGATGTGCCCCGCCAGAGAGGCGCAGCAGGGGACGGCCAGGATACAGATGTGCCCCGCCAGAGAGGCGCAACAGGGGACGGCCAGGATACAGATGTGCCCCGCCAGAGAGGCGCAGCAGGGGACGGCCAGGATACAGATGTGCCCCGCCAGAGAGGCGCAACAGGGGACGGCCGGGATACAGATGTGCCCCGCCAGAGAGGCGCAGCAGGGGACGGCCAGGATACAGATGTTCCCCGCCAGAGGCGCAGCAGGGGACGGCCAGGATACAGATGTGCCCCGCCAGAGAGGCGCAGCAGGGGACGGCCAGGATGTGTGTCATGTTTGCCTATCAGGCGTCACACCTGGTACGGGTGAGCGGTGTCGGCGTGGCGCGCAATGATCTGCCGCAGCCCCATCAGCAGGTAGAGCCGCTCGGTGTGGTAGAACCTCCAGACGCCGACGAGCAGCGCCTGCTGGTGGCGCTCGGAAGAGAGCAGCGCCGACAGGGAGCGCGACGTGCCGCGGAACTCGGACACCAAGTAGCTGAAGAGCAGCTCCTCCGCCACAGACTCGGACACGTCCTGTCAGTACATCATCACATCAGCAGATCAGTTACAGACTCGGACACGTCCTATCAGCACATCAGCAGATCAGCCACAGACTCGGACACGTCCTGTCAGTACATCATCACATCAGCAGATCAGCCACAGACTCGGACACGTCATGTCAGCACATCAGCACATCAGCAGATCAGCCACAGACTCGGACACGTCCTGTCAGTACATCATCACATCAGCAGATCAGCCACAGACTCGGACACGTCATGTCAGCACATCAGCACATCAGCAGATCAGCCACAGACTCGGACACGTCCTGTCAGCACATCAGCAGATCAGCCACAGACTCGGACACGTCCTGTCAGTACATCATCACATCAGCAGATCAGCCACAGACTCGGACACGTCATGTCAGCACATCATCACATCAGCAGATCAGCCACAGACTCGGACACGTCATGTCAGCACATCATCACATCAGCAGATCAGCCACATACTCGGGACACGTCATGTCAGCACATCAGCACATCAGCAGATCAGCCACAGACTCGGACACGTCCTGTCAGCACATCAGCACATCAGCAGATCAGCCACAGACTCGGACACGTCCTGTCAGCACATCATCACATCAGCAGATCAGCCACAGACTCGGGACACGTCCTGTCAGCACATCAGCACATCAGCACATCAGCCACAGACTCGGACACGTCCTGGCAGCACATCAGCAGATCAGCCACAGACTCGGACACGTCCTGTCAGCACATCATCACATTAGCAGATCAGCCACAGACTCGGACACGTCATGTCAGCACATCAGCACATCAGCACATCAGCACATCAGCACATCAGCACATCAGCCACAGACTCGGACACGTCCTGGCAGCACATCAGCAGATCAGCCACAGACTCGGACACGTCATGTCAGCACATCAGCACATCAGCACATCAGCCACAGACTCGGACACGTCCTGGCAGCACATCAGCGCTCTCAGCTGAACAGGTGTGCAGTGCTCACTGCTCAGTCAATCATGCAGCAGAACTTTTACCAACCTTGTCTTATAGACTTTCCTTCACCAACAAACAAAACACTGCCGTAGTTATGTGTGCAGTAAGTGCAGAGCTAAGACAATAGTCAAATTACCAAACAGTCATGGTACTTACAATCAGCTTAACAATCTTTGAAAGAAAGTCTTTCTGGGCGGAAGAAGAGGCTGTCTTCTGTGACTTGCCCTTGTCATCGTCAGCAGACTTGGCATAGTAGAGGATGCCTTTGGAGAACTTGTCCTTGCCATCCTCCAGCTGTTTGCCCACAATGGTGTTTGAGTACACCACACTCGTCCCAGAGAGGATCGACCATAGCGACTCATTACTGAAACACAGTGCATGTCTCAGGGCTGCACAACACGGAGTACTTGGATTTGAGTCTTAACCCGCGAGTTACTGGGGTATATTCCATAACGCGACTTACGGGGGGGCTATTTTTTGCCCCCCCCCCCCCCCCTCGGATCTCCGGAACTACTGCAGCGATTGTAAAAATGCAAACGGTATTCCATAGTTCTGGGAAATTTATCGAGGGAAACCTAATATTATTGTCCTCGTGGTCACCGATGACGTCAGAGGTCAGGTCAAGTACAAAATGTTTGACCGTGACAAAAGGTCTCATGGATGGAATTGTCGCGCAAAATTGCGATATTAAACGCATACGCAGTCGATAAAACGGTATGATCCGTGTGTCTGACACTTCTAAGTACCATTCTAAGCTGTTTATGACCTTGGGTCAGGTCAAGATCATCCGAGGTCACGAGGTCAAACTGCAGATTACGGTCATTAGGCGTTGTAACACATGTGTATGGGTTTGTTTTTCGTCTAGAGCACGAAAATGACCTTAGAACATTGTTTGTTCCATATAAATAGAAGTAAAAAGCAAAAACGGAAATGCATTTTGTATGCATAGTAATGCTGTGAGAGGTGGTCGATTTTGTCATTTAAAGGTCATAAGTCAGTCATTTTTGAAGATATTGACTTCAAATTTGGTACAAATATTTACCGAACACGTCTCGATCACATATATTTCGGTTTTGGGATAAGTCTGATTTTTTTTCGAAAATTTTATTTAAAAAAAGTATTTGGATTTCTCAAAATTTTTAATAAACAAAATCAAAATTCCGAGATGGCAGTTTGATAGCCCGGTCTATTGTCAGTAATTTGATTTAATACAATTGAATTTATCTCAAACATTGTACCTTTGACAGCGTTTTCCGCCAACCATTATTTTTCAACAAAAACGAAGAACATGACGTCACTCTGACGTCATTCTCGGTTGACCTATCATAACCTCATCTTTTTCCTTTGGCCAACATGTGTATAATTGATGTGAGAGAAGGTACTGCAATATTGGTGACGATACTGGTGTTGGCTTAGGAGTTATTGCAAAATAACGGGGGGGCCAAAAAATAGCCCCCCCCCCCCCCACGTAAGTCGCGGGTTAAAGGAAATATTCACCTTGGAAATTTTTTACCCAACACGATTTGATTATATTTTGTAATACAATTTCTTTCATATTGTCAAAAATGGCCTTATATCGTGCCGATTCAGGACAGAAGGCTGTAAATTTGTATTGTGTATCAAAACTATACGCATACTCTGAGTCAGAGTCCTGACGTCACGCGAATGTAAAAAATGGTTCAGCCAATCAGATTCGAAAGTAGTCGCGTAAAGATAGACTCGCATTGGAGATGTGCCAATCGGCGGCCGGCGATTCGTTTGCTAGCACCAGCTGCAAGCTGATTGGCTGATGCTATAGCCTCTGCCCGGGCTAGAACCAGTACAACATTCTTTCGCCAGCACCGCATTCCTTCGCCAAAAACTCAAATATATTCGGCTGGAGAGTCTTTTCAGTCAAGAAAACTTGCAGATAGGGGTTTCCCAACACGGGCTACAAAACTGCTATCTCAGTTTAAAACTAATGTTGAAGGTGAACTATTTCCTTTAATGACCAAAGCCTTATTCTGGAAAAATAAAAGACTTTCAGCTTAAATGATATTCCTGCCACAGGCCTTTGTAGAAAGAAAACGAATGTATCAAATGATAATATAAGCTTATGGCATCTATTTGTTAGATAATTTGGCATTGAACCTGTTTAGACTATTGTTTCATACACTACTTTTTGCAAGGGTCTGTCTGTAGTCCATGCAAACTGGAAGTAAATACCTAGTTTATCTGCTTGAACAATGAGGTAAGGTCATTTATAGTCTTGATACTTTTATACCAGTTATGTTGCTCATAACAGTTTTGAATAATTCAAGGATTTCGTAGTGTTTAGAGAGACTGAAAGCAATGTCAACCTGCATTGTATTGATTGAAATCCTGTTTGGTATTGTAATGCAAAATATAGCACAAATGCAACAATGCTAAAAACAAATAGGTAGGTAGAGTCGGTCTCATAATGACCTTCCCTTGTCACCACGTGACGCTACGTTCGCGATGGGCACAAACAAGGTGGTTTCCCCATCGTAGGTTGGTACCCATTGTGGCTGTCTGGCAGGTGCGTGACCTGGGGAGGAGGGGGAGGGAGTGCGGGGCGTTGTCGGAATGGAATGTGCCGCGACGAGGATCAAGAGGTCGTCTGTCCTGAGCTGGCAGCGATTAAATATTGGAGACTGAATAACAGTGTTCACCACATCAGCCCAAATAGCTCGGTCGGTATAGCTGTCTACTCCTAGCGTATTCGTAGATTGGCCGTGGGTTCGAACCGCGCTGGCACCAGGCGCTTTTACGTGTATTTCTTTCTTAATCATGCCACGTGACATGTGCAATGCAGAACCCCGAAATTACGAATGCAAACGTCCACCTGATGATTCTACACGAAAAAGCAGACAAATGCAGTGGGCCTCGCACTGATATGTTCGCATCACGCCGCTCCGTCCATCACGCTCCACAAACACACCCGGGCGGGTTTATATCCATTAAGTTAGCGAGGATATCTGCGACGACAGCATTTCAAACATTAGGTCTATGAAGCATCGCCAGGTGTGTAGCTGATAGAGCATCTGACTGGCTACGTGTTTAAATTTGACCTTGACCTTGAGATCAGGTCAAAATATCGACACTTCGTTTTTTGGCGCAATGCAAATTTCTCAATCGTCGCAAGCGACACGACGGATAGCCATTTCCGAGACGACATCTGTGACGACGGTATCGGTCAACTTGAGATACAAATATTCGTCTTAAAGTATAGCCCGTGCAGTGTTCTATCAATTGGACACTTAGCGATGCTTCACAGACCTTATCATTATGAGACCGAATGTACAGTCGGTCTCACAATGATCTTCCCTAGCTCTGGGTCTCCCACGGTAGGCAAAACGATAGCTGGCTGAATCCCGCACAGAGGCGGGGCCGGAACGGTTTGACAGCTCGGCCGGTGCCGGTCGATACTTGGCGGAATCTGCACCGCTCCGTCCTGGTCTGACCCACACACGCCGATCGGGGAATAACAATGCGCATGTGTGGCGAGGCTGTGTGGCGGACCGTGGTTGGAAATATACGCAGACCTAGAATGTCAAGTTAGCGACGATGTCTATGATGACCAGTTTTAAGACAACCATAGGTCTGTGAATCATCGCTAAGAGTCCAATTGATAGAACACTGCACGGGCTATACTTTAAGACGAATATTTGCATCTCAAGTTGACCGATACCGTCGTCACAGATGTCGTCTCGGAAATGGCTATCCGTCGTGTCGCTTGCGACGATTGAGAAATTTGCATTGCGCCAAAAAATAAAGTGTCGATATTTTGACCTGATCTCAAGGACAAGGTCAAATTTAAACACGTAGCCAGTCAGATGCTCTATCAGCTACACACCTGGCGATGCTTCATAGACCTAAGGTTTTAGATACTGTCGTCGCAGATATCGTCGCTAACTTAATGGATATAAACCCGCCCGGGTGTGTTTGTGGAGCGTGAAGGACGGAGCGGCGTGATGCGAACATATCAGTGCGATGCCCACTGCATTTGTCTGCTTTTTCGTGTAGAATCATCAGGTGGACGTTTGCATTCGTAATTTCGGGGTTATGCATTGCACATGGCACGTGGCATGATTAAGAAAGAAATACACGTAAAAGCGCCCGGGGCCAGCGCGGTTCGAACCCACGACCAATCTACGAATACGTTAGGAGTAGACAGCTATACCGACCGAGCTATTTGGGCTGATGTGATAAACATTGTTATTGAGTCTCCAATATTGGATATCTACCAGCTCAGGACAGGCGACCTCTTGATCCTCGAGACAGACGGCCCTGACCACCACCCGGGTCACGGCACATTCCATTCCGACAACGCCCCGCACTCTCTCCCTTCCTCCCCCTCCCCAGGTCACGCACCTGCCAGACGGCCACAATGGGTACCAACCTACGGTGGGTAAACCATCTTTGTTGTGCCTATCGCGACCGTAGCGCCACGTAGTGGCAAGGGAAGATCATTATGGGACCGACTGTACATATCAGCACAAAAGTGACAGCAGCCTGACGATGCCACAGAAGCCTCCACATAGTATGTCTCACAAATTTGTGTGAGTCACTGTGCTATCAACATGTACAATGCCAATTTGTATCTGTCATTGATCACAAATGCCAGTCCCTCTATTGCATTTGTCATTTCCACCATTAACATAACAAGACATCAAGAACACCTCAATAAAAACATCAATAATTACCTACCTGTTGCACACATCATAATCTAAGCTTGAATCAAGTGGAGTTGCATAGCAGGTGCTTAATCAAGGAAATGTGTAAATGTTCATGATAAAAAACACATATGCATACCTCATACTCATTCGATCCATGATTGCAGGGAGTACCAGGGAGTTTGGCAGCCAGCAGTGATTTCACCTACAAAGAGAAATCAGATATCGCATGTCAAATCAATCATCAGCTATACTGTTAAACATACATACCTTCATACAGGGAATAATCAAGATGATTAACAATCAGCAAAGAACAATCAACAAAAACAATCAGCCTTAGCCAGGAGACACTTTTTGATAATGGGGGTCATGAATGATTGGAACAGCCTTCTATCTGATGAAGTAGCAGGGACTCGTCTAAGGAGATTTCACTGGGGGCAGGCTTAAAGGAAATAGTTCACCTTGGAAAATTTTTACCCAACACGATTTGACTATATTTTTTAAGACAATTTCTTTTGATATTGTCCAAAATGGCCTTATATCGCGCCGATTCAGGACAGAAGGCCGTACATTTTTGTATCCTTTTTCTCATTTTTTTCTCGAGATATAGCAAATTTAGTGACGTCACTACACACGAGTTTTGACACAAAAATCAGCTAAACTTTAGCAGGCCGTACAAATGCCATATTTTGAGCCAAATACAATCGAAAAACATCAACAGATAGCAAATGGCAAGGGCTACAAAATGAATATCTCGGATTTGTGAGAATTTTGGTGTTTGACCTCTATGCCTCCATGCATTTTAAACAAAAAAATGCACTCAAAATCAAAATTGTAAAACCTATTAAAAAACGGAAGATATGTTGAAAACCCATACACAAACCAAATTTAAAAGTAATATATTTATTTTTGCCTGACTTATGGCTCCCTAAGTATGAGTAACTCATGACGCCATATTTTGAAATTGCGTTTTTTGGCTTTTAACCCGCGAGTTACTGGGGTATATTTCATAACGCGACTTACTGGGGGGGGGGGGGGGGCTATTTTTTGCCCCCTCGGATCTCCGGAACTACTGGACCGAATGTAAAAATTCAAACGGCATTCGATAGCCCTGGAAAATTTATCGAGGGAAACATAATATTGTTGACCTCGGGGTCACCGATGACGTCACAGGTCAGGTCAAGTATAAAATTTTGACCGTGTCAAAAGGTCTTGATGGATGGAATTGTCGCGCAAAATTGCGATATTAAACGCATAAGCTGTCGATAAATCGGTATGATTCATGTGTCTGACACTTCTAAGTACCTTTCTAAGCTGTGTATGACCTTGGATCAGGTCAAGGTCATCCGAGGTCACGAGGTCAAACTGCAGATTACGGACATTAGGCGCTGTAACACATGTTTATGGGTTTGTTTTTCCTCTAGAGCGCGAAAAATTACCCTAGAACATTGTTTCTTCCATATAAATAGAAGTAAAAAGCAAAAATGGAAATGCGTTTTTTATGCATAGTAATGATGTGAGAGGTGGTCGATTTTTGTCATTTAAAGGTTATAACTCAGTCATTTTTGAAGGTATCGACTTCAAATTTGGTACACATGTTCACCGCATACGTCTCGATTACACATATTCCGGGTTTTTTATAATTCTGATTTGTTCTTGAAAATTTTGTAAAAATAAAAACAAATGTATTTGGATTTCTCAAAATTTTGAATTTCAAAAAAACTCAAATATCCGAGATAGCAGTTCGATAGCCTGGTCTATTGTCAGTAATTTGGTTTAAGACAATTGAGTTTATCTCAAACATCGTACCTTTGACAGCGTTTTCCGCAAACCATTATTTTGCAACAAAAACCGAAGAACATGACGTCACTCCGACGTCATTCCCGGTTGACCTATCATAGCCTCATATTTTTCCTTTTGCCAACATGTGTAGAATTGATGTGAGAGAAGGTACTGCAAGTTTGGTGACGATACCCGTGTTCGTTTAAGAGTTATTACAAAATAACGGGAGTGGGGGCAAAAAATAGCCCCCCCCCCCCCAGTAAGTCGCGGGTTAATGACCAGAGGCCATTCTTATAAAATAAAATCGAGCCGTGGCTCGATTTTTTTATTAAAAATTATTATTATTATTATTTATTAAGAAATGGCCTCAGGAACCGGCGTGGGAGATGTTTAGCGTCGAAACAGCGCCTCGGAAATGCAGCAGCAAAGCCAAATAATATGCAGGTATTTTACACACTGCCCAAACATAGCATGTCCAGTCCTGAGGCCTTTTTTTATTGAGACACGGCTAGTTTTTTTTTATAAGAATGACCTCTGGCTCTGATACAAGTAAATATATGCTAGCACTGTATTCCTGAGACAAAACTGGTCTAGAAACATGCCTTTTTTATTTACATTTATTAATTTCAAATTTTGACCTTTTGCAACCTGACCTTGACCTTATATGGCGTCATATTGTGAAAATCGCTGCTACTATCGAATTATATGTGTATAATAACCCATATAACATGTGTCGCATGACTTTTGTAGACCTCTTGCCAATAGTGACCTTTTGTGACCTTGAGCTTTGCTTACAATTTCACTTTTGCTTAAGCGGGATATGTATTATACCTTTAAGAGCACTTTGTGCGATAATAGTCTCAATCTAAGGCTTTGGATGGAAAGTATGGCCCAAAAAAACTAAAATATCTCAATTTTGACATTTGACCTGACCATGACGAAACCTGACACTTGACTTTATTTTGAAAATGTTGTGTATGCTTTGGATGTGTCTCATTGAGAGTTTTTGATTGTCGCCTTGCGCGTCTCGCTGTGATCATAGGTTTGGAAGATCCCCCCCCCCCCTAGTCAATGGCATATGGCTGAGACCCCAGTCAAGGGCGGGTTAATTTTGTTGACAGATGACAGCCAGAATGGTCCAGTGTGGCTAAATTTCCAAATTGGCTTGAAAATGACATCTATACCTACCTACATGAAATATACATCATAGTTTAAAAATGCCTACATAACTATTAACTATTCATCACTTTATTGGTGTTCCTTGAGGAAAGGTTCAAATGAATATGACATGACATTCATTCATTAGCACTAGCGGATCCATGGGGGGCATGCCGCATGGCGGCCATGGCCTCCCAAAAATGCCTGCAATCAGAGCAAAATTGACACATTTTCTGATATATGTAGAATACAATTTAAGCAACTTTCACTAAGGAAAGTTTGTTTTAAATCACCTATCAATGCATATAAGCAAGCAAAAGCCAATGAGTTTTCAGAATTGTGACTTTTTTGGAATTTGTCCCCCCCCCAAACCACCATTCTGGATCTGCCAATGTTCATTAGTCAGTACTTGGTTTAAGGTTTTGGAGTAATGTCCAACACTTAAAGGCACTTAGAATGTTAGGGGTCATTAACAGAAATGTTTCCTACAAGAGTGAAAAGGCAATAACAAAACTGTATTGTGCATACGTTAGACCACATTTGGAGTATTGCGTACAAGCCTGGTCTCCAACATATGAGAAAGATTGCTGGTTGTTACCGCCCCGGATTAAGTTATGATTTAGTTGCTGCAACTCTTTAGTTGTGACGCTTCATTATTTCTGGGGCGCTTTATGCGCATTTCCGATTTGAGCCAGTAGACGCCGAATAGATCCCACGAGGGGAAAAATGTACGATAATGGTTAAGTATTTGATATTACAAATGCTATGATTGTGATAGACTGAAATGACTGAATGACCTGATTATTGCTTTCTTTTGGTGATTTATTATCGTTTTGTTTCCAGGTCATTACGTACACAACATGACTTCTGACTTCTGATGAACCATATGAGCCACTGGTCCACAATATATATTTAGTTAGAATTTTGTATTTTAATCAGTAGAAAGGCCAAGGGCCGCCACAGTAATGACATTTCCTTTACTGAGATCTGTATTGATCTGATAGCCACAAATCATTGTTGGGAGTGTTGAGTGACCACATTCTGAGTTACTGACCATGTACTGACCTAACATGATTTTGACTAACCATTGTTGATATATTTGAACCCAAATGTCCTGCGTTACTTTTATTACGAGTAGATTCCATTGAAATCCATCCATTTTCTTGTAGCTTCCTCTAGGTTGTTGCCTCCAGTTCAATCTGTCCATATAATTCCTGTAATGTTCCTGTCTGAGCACCAATGATGGCTGACTCCAAGATTCCAGAAGAGATGTCAGATAGTGTGAGGACTCGTAAAGCCACAGAAAAGGGGATGCTGTATCAGCTCAGTGTTAAGCAGAAGGCGTACAAGCGAGCATTGAGTTCTGTTCGTTCCTGTGGTCAAAAGTTGTCAGATTCAGTGTTGCAGAATGAAAGAAGTGAATGTGTTGAAGCTGAGTTTGACAACTGGAAGAAGCTCTGTCAAGATCTGGTGCAGTCGGATCAGGAGTTGAGGTCATTGTTAACACCAGAAGATGTTGATTATCATGCAGACAGGCATTCAAGTCAGCTGGAAGATAATGATGCTGTTGAAGCAAAAGTGATCAAGTTCCTGACTGCTGTCAAGCATGACGACCAAGCTGATGGTGTGGGACCACAAGACAGTGCCTCCAACCTGTTCATGACGACCAGAACAGCTCTGTCAGCTCGATTCAGTCAATCTGGCAGTGCAAGTTCCACTGTTAGTTCTGCAAGGTTAAGAGAAATGCAGAAACAGGCAGAACTGGCAGCAAGGGCTGCACTGGTGAAGAAAAGGCATGAAATGAACAAAAGGAAGTTTGAACTGCAGTGTGAGCAAGAAGAAGTTGAACTGATGACTGAACTCGCTGTCAGTGAGGCAAAGACGAGAGCAATTGATGAGTTTGAAAGAGAGCTCACTGATGGTGTCAGAAGAAGTCATGATGAGAATCAAATTGAAACCACAAGAACTCAAGTGATGTTGACACAGCCAAACAATGAAGTGCAAGCTGAAGTGCCAGGGACAGATCAGAAGGATCAGAGCACTGAAATTATCCATGGGCTTGTGAACCTGCTGAGGGAAGAAGTGAGGCAGAGCCATCTCCCAACATTGGAACCAGATGTTTTCTATGGTGATGTTGCTAAGTTTGAGTTGTGGCTCAAGGCATTTGAAACATACATAGAAAGCAAGACAAGCTCATCAATTGAACGACTCCACTACCTGGGAAGGTACACTGCTGGGGAAGCCAAGAGTGCAATCCTGGGATTCATCCAGTTGAGAACTGAAGATGCCTATCAACAGGCAAAAGGCAAGCTCATGGACAGGTACGGCAATGAGTTTGTGAGAGCATCTGCCTACAAGAACAGGATTCGCAGCTGGCCTGCCATCAAGAGTGGAGATGGAAAGTCACTGAGGGAGTTTGCAGACTTCCTGGAGCAGTGTCTTGCCATGTCAAGAGCATCTGGTCACCTGCGGGTGTTGGACGATCCGCATGAGAACAGCATCATGCTGAAGAAGCTGCCCAGGCCACTGGTCGACCGCTGGAGGAGGAATGTGGACCAGAGACTGTACGAGCCACGTGAGGGTGAAGTAGCAGGATATCCTCTGTTCAGGGAGTTTGTGAGGTTCCTGTCGAAGGAGGCCAGGGTGGCTTGTGGTCCTGTTCAAGACCCCATGAACAGAGAGGAGAAGGAGGAGGTGCGCAGAGACAGAAGAGTTGTGAGAGCCCTCCAAACTACAGCGGTGCCATCTGCAAAGAAGAACACTCCATCCACCACCAGTCCCAGCTGTGTTGTGTGCTCTGGACGGGAGACTTCTGGACCCTCAGCTGCTGCTCATGCTGTTGACAAGTGTGAAGTGTTCCTGAAAATGAACCTGAAGGAAAGGCAAGCTGCTGTCATGAAATATGGTCTCTGCAGAGGATGCCTAAAACGTGGTCACATCTGGCGATCGTGCCAACGGAAGAAGGAGTGTGAGACCTGTGGAAGGAAGCACCCAACCTTACTGCATGATGACACCTTCGCTGCAAGGGCATCGACTGGCCGGAACAGTGAACCCCAGAGGAGGAGCCACCAAGCTGGATGTGAGTCAGATCAGCCTCGGGCCACGTCTCTTCGTGTGACGTCTGGAGTTGGAGACGAGCGTCCAGGCTGTATCCATTCCATGATCCTACCTGTGTATGTCCATCACAAGCTTCATCCTGATGACAAGGTCCTGATCTATGCAGTCCTGGATCCACAGTCTGATGCATGTTTCGTGACAGAATCCGCTTGTGCAGCTCTGCAGGTCCAAGGTCAGCCAGTCTCGTTGGAGCTTAAGACGGTGACAGGGCAGTCTGTTGTGTCCAGTTCGGTCGTTGATGATCTGGTGGTTGAGCCGGTTCAGGGAGGTGATAGCGTCGCTCTTCCCCAGTGCTATTCACGAGAGATGATCCCAGCAGACAGGTCTTGCATCCCCAGACGAGAGTCCGCAAGGAAGTGGCCACACCTCGAGTCCATTGCTGATGAGGTATCATTGTATTATCCAGCAGCAGAGATCGGACTGCTCATCGGCACCAACTGTCCGAAGGCAGTGAAGCCAAGAGAGATCATCACAGGTGGTGACAACGACCCATGGGCTGTGAGGAGTACCCTGGGCTGGGGCATTGTTGGCCCTGTCTGTGACACGGCAGAGACGTCTGCGTGCCAGTACGTGGATGTGGGCAAGGGGGATCAGAGACTCTGTCATTTTGCCTTCAGAACTACTGCTCGTGAGATGACCCCACAGCAAGTCTGTCAGATGTTTGAACAAGACTTCAAGGAAACAGACAGAGAAGCCACAATCGATTGAGGACAGAGTATTCATGAAGAAGATGACTGAGGGAATTCATCAAAGAGAAGACGGTCACTACGAGATGCCACTCCCCCTGAAGAGAGACAATGTGAGCCTGCCAAACAACAGAGTTGTGGCCATGCAGCGCCTGAAAGGGCTCCGATCGAAGCTGGTGCGGAACGACGCATTCCGACGCGACTACACCACGTTCATGGAGGCCAGTGTGACCAACGGGCACGCTGAGAAGGTCCCAGCTGATGAACTGCAGCTCGACAACGGGAGGGTCTGGTATCTACCCCATCACGGTGTATACCACCCCAAGAAGCCGGACAAGATACGTGTCGTGTTCGACTGTAGTGCCGAGTTCGGTGGGGAAGTTCTGAACAGTCATCTGCTCCAGGGACCTGACATGACGAACAGTCTTGCAGGGATACTCTGTCGCTTCCGAAGAAAGCCAGTAGCCCTAACTTGCGACATTCAAGGGATGTTCAACCAGGTAGGAGTGAACACTGATGATCGAAACTACCTGAGGTTCCTTTGGTGGGAGAACGGAGATGTGGAGCAGGGGCCGCAGGAGTATCGAATGACGACGCACCTGTTCGGTGCGAGATCCTCCCCGGCATGTGCTATGTTTGCACTCAGGAAAGCAGCCGACAGCTATGAAGACGAGCAGGGAAGGGAAGCTGCCGAGTTTGTGAGGACAAATTTCTATATTGACGATGGCCTCGCATCTGTGGACGATGAAGACGCAGCAGTCCGCCTGATCGACAAGACTCGCAAGCTGTGTGCACGTGCCGGGTTCCAGCTCCACAAGCTGTTGTCTAACAGCGTAGAAGTGTTGAAGTCCGTGCCACCTGGGAGCCGCTGTTCGGGGCTGCAAAGTCTAGATGTTGGCGCAGGCAGTCTGCCCGTCCAGCGAGCACTTGGTGTCGAGTGGGACACGGAGACGGATGTTCTTCAGTTCAGTGTGAAGCCAAGCAAGAAGCCACCAACCAGAAGGGGTATACTGTCAACGGTGAGCTCTATCTTTGACCCCCTGGGCTTTATCTCTCCATTCATACTGAGAGGGAAACAGATCCTGAAGGAGTTGTGCCGTGATGGTCTCGGCTGGGACGATCCCGTCCCTGATGCTGTGCTGATGCGCTGGAGTGAGTGGCTTTCAGAGTTGGAGACCCTCTCAACACTCCACATACCAAGATGTTACACACCAAGTGACTTCGGAGTCCTGAAGCGGGCAGAGCTGCATCACTTCTCAGACGCCAGCATGCATGGCTACGGTCAGTGCAGCTACCTCCGCCTCGTGGATGAGCAGGATAGAGTATGCTGTAGGCTCGTGATGAGCAAGGCAAGGGTAACTCCTTCGAAGCCCGTGACAGTGCCTCGACTTGAGCTTACTGCAGCGCTGATCTCAGTCCAGGTGAGCTGCTTCCTTCAGAGGGAACCTGACTTTGACGACATCATGGAGTTTTTCTGGACAGACAGCAAAGTAGCTATCGGTTACATCTCCAATGAGGCCAGGAGGTTTCATGTGTTTGTAGGAAACAGAGTCCAGCAGATCAGGGAGCACACAGAGCCATGCCAGTGGCGGTACGTGGAATCGAAGATGAATCCAGCTGATCTGGCCTCCAGGGGTGCGACTGCAGTCGGGCTCAGGGACAGCGTTCTGTGGTGGAATGGACCTGCGTTCCTGAGCAGCGCTGATCTCCTGCCGGAGCCGGATGTGGACACATCTGTGGAGCAGGGAGATCCGGAGGTGAGGCGCGTTGTCCAGTCAGCTGCAGCGTTCCAGGCGGCTGCATCCGAAACTACTCGCTTCGCCAGTCTGACAGAGAGGCTCGAGCGCTTCTCAGATTGGCACCGAGCCAAGAGAGCTGTCGCGCTATGCCTCAGATACAGAGACGTGCTCCTGGGACGGTCCCCCTCAGTTGGACGGCCACTGACAGTGGAAGAGTTGCAGAGAGCGGAGACAACGATAGTACGGGCTGCGCAGCAAGAAGCGTTCCCGGAAGAGCTGAATGTGTTGAAGAGGACTGTTAAAGAGCAGAATGAAGACGAAGCGAAGACGAAGAACGTGAGGAGGACCAGTAAGTTGCACAGACTGGACCCCTACGTCAGATCTGATGGGGTGATCTGTGTCGGTGGCAGGATCCGGAGAGCAAACCTGCCGGTGGCACAGCTGCACCCGGTCATACTCCCTCGGACAGGCCACGTCACGCGCTTGATTGTTGACCACTGCCACCAGGGAACTCACCACGCTGGTCGAGGGATGACTATCGCTGAGATTCGTTCTGTAGGGTACTGGGTCGTTGGCGTCAGAGGTGCGGTGTCACGTCACATTCTGAACTGTGTGACATGCAAGAAGATCCGCGGAACTCCTCAGGGACAGAAGATGTCAGACCTGCCGGAGGACCGTCTGAACCCAGCTGAGCCGTTCACCTACAGCGCCGTGGACCTCTTCGGTCCGTTCTACGTCAAAGAACGGCGGAGCGAGCTGAAAAGATGGGGAGTAATGTTCACCTGCATGGCGTCCAGGGCGGTGCACATAGAGACGGCCAACTCCCTCTCAACAGACTCCTTCCTGAATGCCTTCAGGAGGTTTGTAGGTCGACGAGGCCCCGTAAGGACGTTGCGCTGTGACAGAGGCACGAACTTTGTTGGGGGCAAGAAGGCTCTGGAAGACGCCCTGAAAGAAATGAACACGGACAAGATCCAGCGAGAGCTGCTGAAAAACAACTGTGACTGGGTCGACTTCAAAATGAATGTGCCCTGTGCCAGTCACATGGGTGGCGCATGGGAACGTATGATCCGATCTGCAAGATCAGCGCTCAGTGCCGTACTGACAAGTCATGCTGAACAGCTTGATGACGAGGTCCTGCGAACAGTGATGGTGGAGGCTGAGGCTGTCATCAACAGTCGTCCTTTACCCTTCCCAGAGATGACCCATGTAGACGTAGTAGAACCACTGACCCCTAGTCAGATACTAACCCAAAAGACTAAACAGGTGCTGCCGCTCCCCGGTAGTTTTCAGTCTGTAGACACCTACTGTCGCCAGCGGTGGCGTAGAGTGCAGTATTTGACTAACCAGTTCTGGACCAGATGGAGGGCGGAGGTTCTCCCGTCACTGCAAGAGCGCCGACGATGGACGGGGACGCGGCCCAACCTGCAGCCGGACGACGTGGTTCTCCTCATCGATCCCGATTCGCCCAGGAACTGCTGGCCCCTGGGCCGAGTCACGGCGGCCCTCCCGAGCCAGGACGGCTTGGTGAGGAAGGCAAGGATCCGGGTGAGCGGAAAGGAGCTGGAGCGGCCTGTGCATAAACTGATAACGCTGATACAGCAGGCTCCTCCAGGTGCCGACGACCGCCGGCCGTGCACCGGCGATGTGAGGCGCGGCCCCTGGCGGCGGTGTCGGGGTGCGGCTCCGGACGACGGTGTACAGACGACAACGCTTGCCGGCCGTGCGTCAGTGATGGGAGGGCACGGCCCGGAGCGCGTGCCAGCCGTGCGTCAGTGATGGGGAGGCGCGGCCCCAGACGCATGCCAGCCGTGCGTCAGTGATGGGGAGGCACGGGCCCGAACGCGAGCCACCGTGCGGCAGTGATGGGGAGGCACGGCCCGGAACGCATGCCAGCCGTGCGTCGATGATGGGGAGGAACGGCCCCGAACGCGAGCCACCGTGCGGCAGTGATGGGGAGGCACGGTCCGGAACGCGTGCCAGTGATGTGAGACGCGGCCCCTGACGGCGGTGTCGAGGCGCCGACGCGCGCCAGCGATGGAGAGGCTCTGCACTGAACGGCGGTGTGTAGGCGCTGACAACCGCCAATTATGCACCAGCGAACAGGAGGCGTAGCCCGGACGGTGGTGTCGAGACGCTGACGACCACCTGCTGCTACTGCGCTGTGCCATCTTGATGCAATAGTGCATAAGCATAGTGTATAAGTGTCATGGGTAAATTTGTTAAATTTAGAGGAGGCATGTTACCGCCCCGGATTAAGTTATGATTTAGTTGCTGCAACTCTTTAGTTGTGACGCTTCATTATTTCTGGGGCGCTTTATGCGCATTTCCGATTTGAGCCAGTAGACGCCGAATAGATCCCACGAGGGGAAAAATGTACGATAATGGTTAAGTATTTGATATTACAAATGCTATGATTGTGATAGACTGAAATGACTGAATGACCTGATTATTGCTTTCTTTTGGTGATTTATTATCGTTTTGTTTCCAGGTCATTACGTACACAACTTGACTTCTGACTTCTGATGAACCATATGAGCCACTGGTCCACAATATATATTTAGTTAGAATTTTGTATTTTAATCAGTAGAAAGGCCAAGGGCCGCCACACTGGTTGTTAGAAAGAGTTCAAAAAAGGGCAACAAAAATAGTTAATTGTCTTGGTAGTTTACCTTATGAAGATAGATTAAGGAAATTGGATATGTTTTCACTTAGATATAGAAGGCTAAGAGGAGATCTAATTGAAGTCTTCAAATTTGTAAATGGTCCGCATTCTGGATATTTAAAGGGAATGTTTGAGTTCAATGGGGAAAATCGATGTAGAGGTCATCAGCATAAACTCATTATGAAACAAAGTAGGACTAGGCTACAACAATCATTTTTCAGTAGAAGGGTTGTAGGACATTGGAATATGCTACCAGGGGATGTCGCTGATGCAGTGACACTTGCTTCCTTCAAAATAAGATTAGATAAATACTTTACAGAGAAGGGATTAGTTCATCAATACTTGTGGGATTAGCCTTCTTCTATGCAGGTAGAGTAAGGTGATTTGAAAGGGCGAGACTGGTGGAGGGGGGTGGGGTGCAACCTCGGATGGGCCCAAGAGGCTCTTTGTTGCACTTTTCTTTTATGTCTTTGTCTTTACTTATCCATGCTTTTGTCCAGTTCATCTAAGTTCCAAAATGTATGCTGAAAACTGGGTAAGTGAATATCTTTAAGCTTTGCACATTTGGTTGATGGCCTATAACAGGGGTGTAGCTTCTCCAGAAAAGTGGGGAGCTGGGAAAAATTGCTTAAAGTACCATGAAAATCCACAAAAATACAGATTTATCCCCAGATTTGACCCACTTCCTTGTCCAATTTGGGGGGGGGGTGAGCCACCTCAACTGAATAGGATCCTACATACCTGGCCTATAACTTGCACAGAACAGTTAAAATGTGCATCTTACCAACAATTATCACACCTGTGTAAACTCCCCCCCCCCCCCCCCCAGTGGCCAGTTTTTGCCTTGACTGGGGGGGAGGAGCTGTGACAGTGGGGGTTTTGCCCACTGCAGTTAACACGCTAGACGAGTCCCTGAGAAGTAGCCAGTAGGTATCTGCCCTGTAATTGTGGTTAAGGCAAAACTTGATTCACATTTAAAATAAATTGAATCCAGCCCTACAGGCTTTATTAGCCTGAATGCATGAAATAGTGAAGTCTAAGACAGCAAGGAAATAAGAAAATTACCAGTTCAAAACCATTACAATTATTTTAGCATAAATAACGAAAGTGAGGCTCAATGTAATGCTGTATGCCCTAATTACTACAGTTCTATTATTTGTGATGTGTGGAATTGTGTAAGATTATTTGGATTTCACTTTGACCACACATAAACTTGTTCTTCCGTTCTGGATCCACCAATGGGTTTTGATGTGTACTATCCAAGGCTATAGAAGGAAATAATTGTCTTACTGCTAGGTTGAAGCCATAAATATTTTTGTTCTGAGATTGAAATGTCAGATGAAATGGCACGCTCCCGCCACCCAAACACAGTTGCAGTGGCTCAAAGAAGTACTCTGCTCGCAATCGCCAACCGCAACGACCACAACCGCCGGCGCCGAATATCGGCTGTGTGTCTGTGTTCTTCGCGACATGAGGATTGTGAGAACGGCCCGTTGACGAATCAGCGACAAGGAGGATGAGAAGCTTTGGGGGAAGCATGACATCATACTCCAGGACGCTGAACTGTGACCGCGTGACAAAATGTGCGCTACGTAACACAATATGGCGACATGCAGACGTCATTGTGACGTCAACAGCAGCTCGATAGCCTGAGGCTCCATACACAGTTCTCGAGAACCCTCACGTAAAAGAACACGGCCAACATTTCAAGGAAGTAGTTTGACACAGCTGCGCCAGAACAAGCATAGATTCAAGAAGATTATTAACGTAAGCTCACGTGTGTGAAGACAGCTCGTGTGTGAAGACAGCGACAGATTCACATTCACATACAGCGACAGATTCGCGGACCCCTCAGAATCATCTACAACTCAACAGAAAAATAGACAAGAGCATGTAAATCAACATGGTGAAATCTGTTTTACCCTACATATGATAGTTTGGCGTCTAAACTAAAAATAGAGTTCGCCAGCGACATATTCGAGTTTTGGCGGACCCCTTCGATTTTCATGAAAATCAGTGTCCAGATGGAGTTTTAAGCGTTAATGAACGTGATGAAGTCCGTTCCACCCTACATATGACAGTTTAGCGTCTAGACGCCAAATAGAGTTTTTGAGTTTTGGCGGACCCCTTCGAATTCCATTAAAATAAATGTCCAGATTGAGCTTCAGGCGTAGATTAACATGGTTAAATCCGTTTCACCCTACATATGATAGTTTGGCATCTAGACGCCAATAGAGTCCACCAGCGACAGATTCGAATTTTGGCGGACCCCTGCGAATTCCATGAAAATCAATTTCCAGATAGAGTATCAGGCGTAGAATAACATCGTGAAATCCGCATCAACCTACATATGATAGTTTGGCATATAGACGCCAATAGAGTCCTCTAGCGACAGATTCGAATTTTGGCGGACCCTTTTGAATTCCATGAAAATTGGTGTCCAGATAGAGCTTTATGCGTAAATTAATATAGCGAAATCCGTATCACCCTACATTTGATAGTTTGGCATCTATACGCCAATAGAGTCCGCCAGCGACAGATTCGAATTTTGGCGGACCCCTTTGAATTCCATGAAAATCAATGTCCAGATCAAGCGTAGAATAACTTCGTGAAATCTGTTTCACCCTACATATGATAGTTTGGCATCTAGACGCCAATAGAGTCCGCCAGCGACAGATTCGAATTTTGGCGGACCCCTGTGAATTTCATGAAAATCAACGTCCAGATAGAGTATTAGGCGTAGAATAACATCGTGAAATCCGCATCACCCTACATATGATAGTTTGGCATCTAGACGCCAATAGAGTACGCCAGCGACAGATTCGAATTTTGCCGGACCCCTTTGAATTCCATGAAAATCGGTGTCCAGATAGAGCTTTATGCCTTAATTAATATAGTGAAATCCGTATCACCCTACATTTGATAGTTTGGCATCTAGACGCCAATAGAGTCCGCCAGCGACAGATTCGAATTTTGTCGGACCCCTTCGAATTCCATGAAAATCGGTGTCCAGATAGAGTTTCAGCCGTAGATTAACAAGTTTAAAACTTGTTCACCCTACATATGATAATTTGGCATCTAGATATACAATTACCAAAACGCCAATAGAGTCCGCCAGCAACATATTGGAATTCGGCGGACCCCTTCTAATACCATGAAAATCGGTGTCCAGAAATAGTTTCAGGCGTAGATTAACATGGTGAAATCTGTTTCACCCTACCTATGATAGTTTGGCATCTAGACGCCAATAGAGTCCGCCAGCGACATATTCGAATTTTGAAGGACTCCCTCGAATTCCATGAAAACCGGTTTCCAGATAGAGCTTCAGGCGTGGATTAACATGGTTAAATCCGTGTCACCCTACATATGATAGTTCACCATCTAGACGCCAATAAAGTCCGCCAGCGACAAATTCGAATTGTGGTCAGCCCTTCAAATTCCATGAAAATCAGCGTCCATATAGAGCTTCAGGCGTATATTAACATGGTCAAATCGGTTTCACCCTACATATGATAGTTTGGTATCTAGACGCCAATAGAGTCCGCCAGCGACAGATTCGAATTTTGGCGGACCCCTTTGAATTCCATGAAAATCAATGTCTAGATAGAATATCAAGCGTAGAATAACTTCGTGAAATCTGTTTCACCCTACATATGATAGCTTGACATCTAGACGCCAATAGAGTCCGCCAGCGACAGATTCGAATTTTGGCGGACCCCTGCGAATTTCATGAAAATCAATGACCAGATAGAGTATCAGGCGTAGAATAACATCGTGAAATCCGCACCACCCTACATATGATAGTTTGGCATCTAGACGCCAATAGAGTACGCCAGCGACAGATTCGAATTTTGTCGGACCCCTTTGAATTCCATGAAAATCGGTGTCCAGCTAGACCTTTATGCGTAAATTAATATAGTGAAATCCGTATCACCCTACATATGATAGTTTGGCATATAGACGCCAATAGAGTGTGCAAGTGACAGATTAGAATTTTGGCGGACCCCTTCGAATTCCATGAAAATCAATGTCCAGATAGAGTTTCAGGCGTAGATTAACATGGTTAAATCCGTTTCATCCTACATATGATAGTTTGGCATCTAGACGCCAATAGAGTCCACCAGCGACAGATTCGAATTTTGGCGGACCCCGGCGAATTCCATGAAAATCAATTTCCAGATAGAGTATCAGGCGTAGAATAACATCGTGAAATCCGTATCACCCTACATATGATAGTTTGGCATCTAGACGCCAATAGAGTCCGCCAGCGACAGATTCGAATTTTGGCGGACCCCTTTGGATTCCATGACAATCGGTGTCCAGAAAGAGCTTTATGCGTAAATTAATATAGCGAAATCTGTATCACCCTACATATGATAGTTTGGCATCTAGACGCCAATAGAGTACGCCAGCGACGTATTCGAATTTTGGCGGACCCCTTTGAATTCCATGAAAATCGGTGTCGAGATAGAGCTTCAGGCGTTGCCATGGTTACTGGCGGGCGATTGTCCGCACGCATAGCGGGCGCATTTTTTTTTTTGGTAGACAAAGAAGTGCCACATTTTGCTTTGAAATTCGGTGTGGACATCGTCCATACTTGGTTCTACAATATTGGACTCTATTTGCGTCTAGATGTCAAACTATCATATGTAGGGTGAAACCAACTTGACCATGTTAATTTGTACCTGAAATTCTATCTGGACACCGATTTTCAAGGAATTCGAAGCGGTCCACCAAAATTCGCATATGTCGCTGGCGGACTCTATTGGCGTCTAGATGCCACACTATCATATGTGGGGTGAAACGGATTTGACTATGTCAATTTACTCTTGAAACTATATCTTGATACCGATTTTCATGGAATGCGAAGGGGTCCGACAAAATTCGAATCTGTCGCTGGCGGAATCTATTGGCGTCTAGATGCAAAACTGTCATATGTAGGGTGAAACAGATTTAACCATAATAATCTACGCCTAAAGCTCTATCTGGACACCGATTTTTATGGAATTCGAAGGGGTCCGACAAAATTCGAATCTGTCGTTGGCGGACTATTAGCGTCTAGATGCCAAACTATCATATGTAAGATGAAACAAATTTGACCATGTTAATTTACGCCTGAAACTCTATCTGGACACTAATTTTCATGGAATTCGAAGGGGTCCGCCAAAATTCGAATCTGTCGCTGGCGGACTCTATTAGCGTCTAGATGCCAAACTATCATATGTAGGGCGATACAGATTTCACCATGTTAATTTACGCCTGAAGCTCTATCTCGACACCGATTTTCATGGAATCCAAAGGGGTCCACCAAAATTCGAATACGTCGCTGGCGTACTCTATTGGTGTCTAGATGCCAAACTATCATATGTAGGGTGAAACAGATTTAACCATGTTAATCCACGCCTGAAGCTCTATCTGTAGACCGATTTTCATGGAACTCGAAGGGGTCCGACAAAATTCGAATCTGTCGCTGGCGGACTCTATTGGCGTCTAGATGCCAAACTTTCAAATGTAGGGTGATACGGACTTCACTATATTAATTTACGCCTAAAGCTATATCTGGACACCGATTTTCATGGAATTCAAAGGGTTTCAACAAAATTCGAATCTGTCGCTGGCGGACTCTATTGGCGTCTAGATGCCAAACTATCATATGGAGGGTGATACGGATTTCACTAAATTAATTTACGCCTAAAGCTCTATCTGGACACCGATTTTTATGGAATTCAAAGGGGTCCGCAAAATTCGAATCTGTCGCTGGCATACTCTATTGGAGTCTAGATGACAAACTATCATATGTATGGTGAAACGGATTTGTCTATGTCAATCTACGCCTGAAGTTCTATCTGGACACAAATTTTCATCGAATTCGAAGGGGTCTGCCAAAATTCGAATATGTCGCTGGCGTACTCTATTGGCGTCTAGATGCCAAACTATCATAGGTAGGGTGAAACAGATTTCACCATGTTAATCTACGCCTGAAACTATTTCTGGACACTGATTTTCATGGTATTAGAAGGGGTCCGCAGAATTCCAATATGTCGCTGGCGGACTCTATTGGCGTTTTGGTAATTTTATATCTAGATGCCAAATTATCATATGTAGGGTGAACAAGTTTTAAACTTGTTAATCTACGGCTGAAACTCTATCTGGACACCGATTTTCATGGAATTCGAAGGGGTCCAACAAAATTCGAATTTGTCGCTGGCGGACTCTATTGGCGTCTAGATGCCAAGCTATCATATGTAGGGTGAAACAGATTTCACCCTACATCAAATGTAGGGTGATACGGATTTCACTATATTCATTTAGGAATAAAGCTCTATCTGGACACCGATTTGCATGGAATTCCAAGGGGTCCGACAAAATTCGAATCTGTCGCTGGCGTACTCTATTGGCGTCTAGATGCCAAACCATCATATGTAGGGTGATGCGGATTTCACGATGTTATTCTACGCCTGATACTCTATCTGGACATTGATTTTTATTAAATTCGCAGGGGTCCGCCAAAATTCGAATCTGTAGCTGGCGGACTCTTTTGGCGTCTAGATGCCAAACTATCATATGTAGGGTGAAACAGATTTCACGAAATTATTATACGCTTGATATTCTATCTGGACATTGATTTTCATGGAATTCAAAGGGGTCCGCCAAAATTCGAATCTGTCGCTGGCGGACTCTATTGGCGTATAGATGCCAAACTATCAAATGTAGGGTGATACAGATTTCGCTATATTAATTTACGCATAAAGCTCTATCTGGACACTGATTTTCATGGAATTCCAAGGGGTCCGCCAAAATTCGAATATGTTGCTGGCGGACTCTATTGGCGTCTAGATACCAAACTATCATATGTAGGGTGATACGGATTTCACGATGTTATTATACGCCTGATACTCTATCTGAAAATTTATTTTCATGGAATTTGCAGGGGTCCTCCAAAATTAGAATCTGTCGCTGGTGGACTCTATTGGCGTCTAGATGCCAAACTATCATATGTAGGGTGAAACCGATTTAACCGTGTTAATCTACTCCTGAAGCTCTATCTGGACATTTATTTTCATAGAATTCGAAGGGGTCCGCCAAAATTCGAATCTGTCGCTGGCGGACTCTATTGGCGTCTAGATGCCAAACTATCATATGTAGGGTGATACGGATTTCACGATGTTATTCTACGCCTGATACTCTATCTGTAAATTGATTTTCATGGAATTCGCAGGGGTCCGCCAAAATTCGAATATGTCGCTGGTGGACTCTATTGGCGTCTAGTTGCCAAACTATCATATGTAGGGTGATACGGATTTAACCGTGTTATTCTACGCCTGATACTCTATCTGGAAATTGATTTTCACGGAATTCGCAGGGGTCCGCCAAAATTCGAATCTGTCGCTGGTGGACTCTATTGGCGTATAGATGCCAAACTATCATAGGTAGGGTGAAACAGATTTCACCATGTTAATCTACGCCTGAAACTATTTCTGGACACCGATTTTCATGGTATTAGAAGGGGTCCGCCGAATTCCAATATGTCGCTGGCGCTATTGGCGTTTTGGTAATTTTATATCTAGATGCCAAATTATCATATGTAGGGTGAACAAGTTTTAAACTTGTTAATCTACGGCTGAAACTCTATCTGAACACCGATTTTCATGGAATTCGAAGGGTCCGACAAAATTCGAATCTGTCGCTGGCGGACTCTATTGGCGTCTAGATGCCAAACTATTAAATGTAGGGTGATACGGATTTCACTATATATATTTAGGCATAAAGCTCTATCTGGATACCGATTTTCATGGAATTCAAAGGGGTCCGCCAAAATTCGAATCTGTCGCTGGTGGACTCTATTGGCGTCTAGATACCAAACTATCATATGTAGGGTGAAACGGATTTAACCATGTTAATCTACGCCTGAAGCTCTATCTGGACACCGATTTTAATGGAATTCGAAGGGGTTCGCCAAAACTCAAAAACTATATTTGGCGTCTAAACGCTAAACTGTCATATGTAGGGTGGAACGGATTTCACCATGTTGATTTACATGCTCTTGTCTATCTTTCTGTAGAGTTGTAGATGATTCTGAGGGTCCGCGAATCTGTCGCTAAATGTGAATGTGAATCTGTCGCTGTCTTGACACACGTGAAGACAGCGACAGATTCACATTCACATTCAGCGACAGATTCGCGGACCCCTCAGAATTATCTACAACTCTACAGAAAGATAGACAAGAGCATGTAGATCAACATGGTGAAATCTGTTTCACCCTACATATGATAGTTTGGCGTCTAAACTAAAAATAGAGTTCGCCAGTGACATATTCGAGTTTTGGCGGACCCCTTCGATTTTCATGAAAATCGGTGTTCAGATAGAGTTTTAAGCGTAAATGATCGTGGTTAAATCCGTTCCACCCTACAAATGACAGTTTCGTGTCTAGACGCCAAATAGAGTTTTTGAGTTTTGGCGGACCCCTTCGATTTCCATGAAAATCAGCGTCCGGATAGAGTTTCAGGCGTAGATTAACATGGTCAAATTTGTTTCACCCTACATATGATAGTTTGGCATCTAGAAGCCAATAGAGTCTGCCAGCGACAAATTCGAATTTTGGCGGACCCCTTATAATTCCATGAAAATCGGTGTCCAGATAGAGCTTCAAGCGTAGATTAACATGATTAAATCCGTTTCACTATACATATGCTAGTTTGGTATCTAGGCGCCAATAGAGTACGTCAGCGTCAGATTCGAATTTTGGCAGACCCCTTCGAATTCCATGAAAATCAAGTCCAGATAGACTATCAGGCGTAGAATAACATCGTGAAATCCGTTTCACCATACATATGATAGTTTGGCATATAAACGCCAATAGAGTCCGCCAGCAACAGATTCGAATTTTGAGGGACCCTTTCGAATGCCATGAAAATCAGTGTCTAGATAGAGTTTCAGGCCATCTATTTCAGGCCAATAGAGTCCGCCATCTAGAATAACATCGTGAAATCCGTTTCACCCTACATATGATAGTTTGGCATCTAGACGCCAATAGAGTCCTCCAACGACAGATTCGAATTTTGTCGGACCCCTTCAAATTCCATAAAAATCGGTGTCCAGATAGAGCTTTAGGCGCAGATTATTATGATTGAATCTGTTTCACCCTACACATGATAGTTTCGTATCTACACGCCAATATATTCCGCCAGCGACAGATTCGAATTTTGGCGGACCCCTTCGAATTCTATGAAAATCGGTGTTCAGATAGAGCTTCAGGCGTAGATTAACATGGTCAAATCTGTTTCACCCTACATATGACAGTTTGGTATCTAGACGCCAATAGAGTCCGCCAGCGACAGATTCGAATTTTGGCGGACCCCTACGAATTACATGAACAACGGTGTCCAGATAGAGTTCCAGGCGTATATTAACATGGTTCAATCTGTTTCATCCTACATATGATAGTTCGGCGTCTAGACGAAAAATAGAGTTCGCCAGCGACAGATTCGAGTTTTGGCGGACCCCTTCGATTTTCATGAAAATCAGTGTCCAGATAAAGTTTTAAGCGTATATGAACGTGGTTATATCCGTTCCACCCTACATATGACAGTTTCGCGTCTAGACGCCAAATAGAGCATTTGGGTTTTGGCGGACCCTTCGATTTCCATGAAAATCGGCGTCCGGATAGAGTTTCAGACGTAGATTAACATGGTCAAGTCCGTTTCACCCTACATATGATAGTTTGGCATATAGACGTCAATAGAGAACTCCAGCGACATATTCGAATTTTGGCGGACCCCTTCGAATTCCATGAAAATCGGTGTCCAGATAGATCTTCAGGCGTAGATCAACATAATTAAATCCGTTTTACCCTAGATATGCTGGTTCACCATCTAGCCGCCAATAGAGTGGCCAGCAACATATTCTAATTTTGGCGGACCCCTTTGAATTCCATGAAAATCGATGTCAAGATAGAGTTCCAAGCGTAGATTAACATCGTTCCATCCGTTTTACCCTACATCTGATAGTTTGGCATCTAGACGCCAATAGAATCCTCCAGCGACAGATTCGAATTTTGTCGGAACACTTCGAATTCCATAAAAATCGGTGTCCAGATAGAGCTTTAGGCGTAGATTATTATGGTTAAATCTTTTCCGCCCTACATATGATAGTTTGGGATAGAGACGTCAATAGAGTCCGCCAGCGACATATTCTAACTTTGGCGGACCCCTTTGCATTCCATGCAAATTGGTGTCAAGATACAGTTTCGAGCGTAAATTAACATAGTCAAATCCGTTTCACCCTACATATGATAGTGTGGCATCTAGACGCCAATAGAGTCCGCCAGCGACAGATTCGAGTTTTGGCAGACCCCTTCGAATTCCATGAAAATCGGTGTCCAGATAGAATTTCAGGCGCAAATTAAAATGGTCATATTTGTTTCACCCCCTTCATATGATAGTTTGGCATCTAGACGCCAATAGAGTCTTCCTTCGGCAGATTCTAATTTTGTCGGACCCCTTCGAATTCCATGAAATTCGGTGTCCAGATAGAAATTCAGGCGAAAATTAACATGGTTAAATCCGTTTCACCCTACATATAATAATTTGGCATCTAGACGCCAATAGAGTCCACCAGCGACATATTCTAATTTTGGCGGACCCCTTCGAATTCCATGAAAATCGGTGTCAAGATAGAGTTTCAAGCGTAGATTAACATTTGGACACCGATTTTCACTGAATGCAAAGGGGTCCGCCCAAATTCCAATCTGTCGCTGGCGGACTCTATTGGCGTCTAGATGCCAAATTAATATATTAATGGTAAACAAGTTTTGTCCATGCTAATCTACGCTTTAAACTCTGTCTTGACAACAGTGTTCGTGGAATTCGAAGGGGTCCGCCAAAATTCGAATCTGTCGCTGGCGTACTCTATTGGCGTCTAAATGCAAACTATCATATGTAGGGTGAAAGGGATATAACCATGTTAATCTACGCCTGAAACTCTATCTGGACACCGATTTTCATAGAATTCGAAGGGGTCCGCCAAAATTTAAATATGTCGCTGGCGGACTCTATTGGCGTATAGATGGTAATCTATCATATGTAGGGTAAAATGAATTTAACCATGTTTATCTACGCCTGAAGATCTATCTGGACATCGATTTTCATAGAATTCGAAGGGGTCCGCCAAAATTCGAATATGTCGCTGGCGGACTCTATTGGCGTCTAGATACCAAACTATCATGTGTAGGGTTAAACGGATTTGACCATGTTAATATACGCCTGAAACACTATCTGGACGCCGATTTTCATGGAAATCGAATGGGTCCGCCAAAACTCAAAACTCTATTTGGCGTCTAGACGCCAAACTGTCATATGTAGGGTGGAACGGATTTAACCACGTTCATCTACGCTTAAAACTCTATCTAGACACCGATTTTCATAAAAAGCGAAGGGGTCCGCCAAAACTCTCCAAAACTCTAATCTATCGCTACCGAACTCTATTTTTCGTCTAGACGCCAAACTATCATATGTAGGGTAAAACAGCTTTCACCATGTTAATCTACATGCTGGCGTCTATCTTTCTGTAGAGTTTTAAATTATTATAATGGGTCCGCGAATCTGTCGCTGAATGTGAATGTGAATCTGTCGCTGGCTTCACACACCTTCGTCGAGCGGATGAGATCGGGCAAAGTCGGTTTACGGCAGCTATGGCCCACCAGTGACAAACTTTTGTAAACATTTTCGGCATTATTCACGAAGAGCATTGTGGACAGCTTTTGCATGGATTCCATTGTTGTTTAGATCTATGTTAAACGGACAGTGGATACAAATACCTCAACAAATTTCTGACACGGACGGTAAAACGCAAAACGGCGAGGAATAAAATAATGTCTATTAACTATTAAGGCGGCCGCACACTGCGTCATTCGGCGCGGAATAAAGCTGGTCCGGAAGAGCTTTTTCTGTGCTAAACACCGCGGAACCGCGGAATGTCGCAGTGATATCGTTCGCCGAATGGCCCAGTGTGCGGCCCGGATTACAGCGGAGACCGTGACCGTGACCGTGAATTCGCACCCAAACAAATGATGGCCGACAGCTGATAATTCCACAGTCTACCGCTTGTTCCTGTGTGCCGCTCCACTGCACCTCCACCGGGCATGCCTCAACCTTTTCCGGGTGAGGGCGCTGGAACATGGAACAGCCCCTAGTTATCTTGGCTGGAACAGTCCTATAATGAAACTGATAAAATTGTGTTTGTCTCGCTGAGACGCATCAAACAACATCTTCGGTGAACTAGTTAGGTAATATAAAAAACATGACCTGACCTGAGGTCAGGTCAAGGTCAACTTTTACATGAAATGATTTGTCTTGACAAGCCAAATACAAATGGTGAAAACCTCATTGCTCTAAATACATCTGATGAAGGGCTGTGCCCGAATGCAAATGTAAAACAAAGTTTAGCTTTCATATGGTTTGCTTACTTTTTTCCCATCACCGCTAATTCATTGCTCAATCGAGTTTGTATTTTGCTCAATATCACTGAACCTCCCATAGCGTTAACATTGATGAAGGGAGAAAAATAAAGCCTTACGCTTTGGTGACGTCACCAAAGCATGAAGCTGGCAATGCCCCCGACTGGGGGCCACTCTTATACGACATTGGTTTCAGGGAAAAAAGTACCAGGGTGTAAGCTCTCTGGAGAGCATATTGCATAAGATTCTGGAAGCGCCCTTTGCCAGATGTGGCTTACAGGTGGCCAGATTGGCGTTGCAGGGGCACACATAGTATGTAGCCAGGAGCAATCAGGGGCAACTTTGACGAAAAGCAGATGTATGGGTAGTTTTGCGCTGCAAGTTCAGCTGGAGTGTTTAAATTACGCATGACATTGCAAATTTTATTTGACAACACCACAAAATTTCCGTTTTGTAGCATAACTGCATGGTCATAGCACCCCCCATTTGGGGGTGCTGGGATCGCCTTAGCGTAAGCCATCCAGAGAGCTTTTGTGTTAGCATGTTGTGAACAGCACATACGATAGATTCTAAATAGAGCTATGATACATTCTAATTAACATAAAAATACATCATAGTGTTTTGAAAGATGCGTAGTGACCAAATAGTTAAGTTTTGTAACATCTAAAATGCTGTTGGTTTATAGTTAGTATGACCCAAATTTTGTTTGTTATTTATGCTTGCTCAGATTTACAGTGTTGTGTACGGAAGTGCGACGCCTGCCCTACCAGTATCAAAAAGTCTGGTGTTAAAAAAGTAATATATTCAAAAAGTCATATATTGAATGTTGGGCACATATCTGGAACAAATACAGAAGGTGTTAGAGGTCATACCTCTCTAGGTTGTGTCCGGCATTGCAGTTGTTTGCCCTAACAACCATTTTTAACAATCCGGATTCAGGTAGGTAACAACAGAGATGTAAAGATACGAGACTGTTGATGCTAGTGGTGGTGTAGATGATACTGATGCTCTCGAGCCTCAGCACACCTCTAGGCTCTAATAGCATGAAAAGTCTGGATATTGACATGTCCAGCAATTGGACCTTTACCCTAATCTGTTCCCACTTGTTTCTGTCCCCCTCCATGTTTTTATGCCACCATGTTTAGGAACATCAGACAAATCATTGAGGGCAAGAGGTCCACACAGAGAGTTGTGCCTGAGGCCACCGCAACAAGTTAAACGGGCACTTTGTGGGGGTGGGCCGCCGAGTCGCAGGTGAGGTTCTAGCCAGAGGGTGCCCTTGAACTTCTGTGCTGTCTACCCAGGGTTGGTGTCTGTGCTTTCTCTTTGAAACCCATGACTATTGACTCTCTCTGTCTTGTCCTCTTTTCTATGAAAAATTCAGGAGTTTGTGGAGGCAGACAGCATTTGCATTACAGTAATTAAGCTTTGTTTCGAAACTATTGGCCACATCATCCTGCACATTCTCAACACCTGTCTCACATCCTGTGAATTTCCCGATACCTGGAAACATTCCATAGTACATCCTATCCTCAAATCCGGAAGCCCATCAGATGCCTCAAACTTCAGACCTATTTCCATCGTTCCTGTCTTTCCGAAGCTTGTCGAGAAGGTGGTTCAGCGACAGCTGTACTCATACATGGCTGACAACAACCTCTTTTCCTCATCCCAGCACAGTTTCCACTCCTGTCTCTCCACATAAACTGCTCTCCTTACCGTATCCGATCATATCCTTGCCGCCACTGACCGCCAGGAACTTACTCTTCTCTGCCTCCTTGATCTTTCCAAATGCTTAGATGTGATTGACCACACAAAGCTTCTTTCCAAACTCCTATTCTTATTTCCTATTGTATAGCCTATTCTATCGACCCTACCTGGTTGTCTTCTTATCTTCGTGGTCATACCCAATCTGTTTGTACTGCTGACAGGCGTGGCAACCGCACCTTTCCAGACCCCAGCCCAATCCCATCAGTGTAGTTTAAGGATCCTCTCTTGGCCCACTCCTCTTCTCCAGATCTTTGCTAACGACCTGTCCCTCTTTGCCCCTGGCACACATGTGGTGCAGTACGCTGATGATACCCACATTTTGATATCTGGCAAAAAAGACTCCCTCCCGCAGCTCATTGCTACAATGGAACAGACAGACTCCGTGGACGTCTGGTTCCACTCCCACGGTCTGAAAGTAAACACAAGTAAAACGGAACTCTAGCCTGTGGGTCCAGTCAAAATTGTCGTGGCATGGCTCCCATTACTGTTCGGTACCGCGAGGATGCAGTGCGTGAGGGCCCCACCGTGAGGAACCTTGGCGTAGTGTTCGACAAGTACCTCACCTGGGACTCTCACGTTTCTGCCCTCGTCAAAAAATGCAACGGTATCCCCATCGGCCTGTCCCACGTGCGTCATCAGATCCCACCTGACCTTCTACCCACCTGGTCAATGCCTTGGTCGTCTGGCACGTCCGATACGGCCTTGCCGTCTATGGCAACGGGTCAGAGAAAAACACAACGCCTCCAAAAAAAATCCTGAACTTTGCGATGCGCGTTGTTTCCGGCCGTCGCAAATTTGATCATATATCGGACTTGCGTGAGGAACTGGGCTGGCCTACTGCCCATCAGCTCTACCAACAGCACTCTATTAGTTTGCTTCACAAAATACGAGTTACCGGCGAACCGCAAGCTCTTCCCCTCTCATATTCAGGTCAACCTTCGCTCCCGTTCTTCTCGTCAGGACACTGATCTAGCTCTCCAGCGCGTGAGGACGGAGGCGGGTAGGCGGCGCCTCCTATACAGTATCGCGCTACTTTACAACTCTTTGCCTCTGGAACTCCGGAACTCGTCTCTCGCGTCTTTTAGGCATGCACTGTGCAATCATTTAGCTGGGACTGGATGAATATGTGCGTGCGTGTCTGCGTGTGTATGTGTGTGTGCGTGTTGTGTGTATGGATGTATGCTTTTTATATTTTGCCGTATGAATGCTGCTTACGAGTGCCTTTTTAACATGTCTCACCTTTTAACGTTATCGACTCGACACTCGGAATAGCCATTTAATATTTGAGTGTTTTAAATGTCAATACATACTTACATACATACACTTGATGTATAGAGGTGAAATTATAAAACAAAACTAAAATGGAAAATGTTTTACTGACTCATCATATTATAGAGGTATGATAATGAAAGCGGAATAAACTCATAATGGAAGAAACTTTAAACTTGCTTATGTGTAGGATTGACAATTAACATAATAACAAAATGCACTGTTTTACTACTCCACAGTTTGCTATCATGGATGCTGATGCTTGGTTGGAGGTCAGAGCCTTGCTCACCAATGAATTATCAAAGACAGATGATAACTTTTACCAGGCTGACATCATGAGGAGCATTATTGCCACTTCAGGAATCAACATGGCCTCCCAAGAAAGGTAAATGGACCTGAATGGAATGAAAACCACATGCTGATTGATTGATTAAGTTCATTGCAGTGGATAGTCATTATTAGTGTTTTTAAGCATCTATGGCAAGCAACAAATGGCCTAATTTCTTCCAGAAAGGAGAATGAGACCAGTTCTTTGATTGTGACTGAAGACTTCAGGAAGTATGCATCCCTCATAGATGATATTAATGGCATCAATAATTATGCAGATGCCTCCCTTGCTCTCTGCAAGCCTGCCAAAAATGGTAAGTTGAACTTCTTTTCTTTCATGCCTATATTTATATTTGTCTGCATAAGTGCAAGATGTACTATTACCAATAAGGGTCAAGGGATGCTATTTGACACGAACATTCTTCTCCTCGCCCTCTGTCCAGCACTGAACTATCAATCATGAGGTGTAGTGGAAGGTGATTCTTGCAAATGCCTGTCATGCTTTGCTTCCAGAGAGTTCCACCTGGACCACTGGCATCACTGAGGACGTTGTGTTCGGGTTTCTGCCGGCTGACACGGGGCCAGACCTCTCTGACTTGGCCGAGCTCCGAGAAGCCATGGCGGAGAGGCTGTGGTCTACGCCGACGGCCGTCCCTGTGGCGGACTCTCTGACTGCAGCGCCCTCTATCCGGGCAGCAGATCAGCCCGGGGCCGCCGCTGCGCCGCGCAGCGCCCCGCTCCTCTCCGCAGCGGCAGAGACGCCAGACACTGGTACCGCCGGTACCGGCTCCCCGGCCCGGTTCACCACTCTGTTCCGTCCGCCGGCCCCCGCGGAGGCGGCAGCGCCTCCCTCGGCTGGTTCCGGCGGGTTCCGGTTCCAGCCTGTGCGGCTGCCGGCGCCGCTGTTCCCGGCGGCCGGCGGCGGCGCCTCGGTGGGGTATAACGTGATCGCCCAGGTCAGGTCACTGATGGCGCCCGGCCGGCGGCAGGCGGGGGCGCCATCTCAGAGCGGGACCAGCCGGCAGCCGCAGGGGCGGACTGCGCGCGGCAGAGGTGAGGCCACAGCAGAATCATTGAGCCGTGTTTGATGCTGGTGAACACGTTGTTACTGTGCCACGCATTAATCAGCTGTTGCTTCAGGCGATCTCCAGCATGCGATCCATTCGTTGGCATTTCAGTTTGTTTTCAATGCAGTTACGTTGCAACGTGTTTGTTCTGAAACTGATTGGTGTTAGATCAATCGATACTGGGTGTATCAAGTAAATGTGTATGATGTTGACAATGTTGATCACATTCCATCCAGGTTACGGCAAGAGAGCCCGTGGCGACTGGGGAGATCACGATTTGGAGGAGGAAAACCATGACCCGGTGCCTCCGCCGGGTTCTGCGTTCAAAACGGCTAAGGAAGAACTGGTCAGTATTCGGCAAAGAAAGGCAGTATTTATTAGGTTTAGTTGGTTTTAAGTTGGTGTTTAGTTGGTGGTTGAACAATGATTACATGCATGGTTCGGCTTATTGGTAGTGGATTTGTGTGTTCCTCTGCTGTAAAAACGGTGTCATGTCATAACAGCTGCTCAATGTGTCATAATAACACCTCCTCCCGCTACCTTAACACCTCCCCGTGCCGCCCTAACTCCTCTGCTCTGTTCACTAGGGTACCGTAACACCTCCCCGTGCCGCCCTAACTCCTCTGCTCTGTTCACTAGGGTACCGTAACACCTCCCCGTGCCGCCCTAACTCCTCTGCTCTGTTCACTAGGGTACCGTAACACCTCCCCGTGCCGCCCTAACTCCTCTGCTCTGTTCACTAGGGTACCGTAACACCTCCCCGTGCCGCCCTAACTCCTCTGCTCTGTTCACTAGGGTACCGTAACACCTCCCCGTGCCGCCCTAACTCCTCTGCTCTGTTCACTAGGGTACCGTAACACCTCCCCGTGCCGCCCTAACTCCTCTGCTCTGTTCACTAGGGTACCGTAACACCTCCCCGTGCCGCCCTAACTCCTCTGCTCTGTTCACTAGGGTACCGTAACACCTCCCCGTGCCGCCCTAACTCCTCTGCTCTGTTCACTAGGGTACCGTAACACCTCCCCGTGCCGCCCTAACTCCTCTGCTCTGTTCACTAGGGTACCGTAACACCTCCCCGTGCCGCCCTAACTCCTCTGCTCTGTTCACTAGGGTACCGTAACACCTCCCCGTGCCGCCCTAACTCCTCTGCTCTGTTCACTAGGGTACCGTAACACCTCCCCGTGCCGCCCTAACTCCTCTGCTCTGTTCACTAGGGTACCGTAACACCTCCCCGTGCCCCCCCCCCCCCCCCCCCCCCTGTTGGACAGCTACCGTAACACATAATGGGCGCCAATTGACCATGCAGTCGTCGCGCCCTTAAGCCCCAACAAACAAACAAGAAGCTACCGTAACACGTCCTCCCCGTGCCCTAACTCCTCTGCCTGTTCACCGGCAGCTGGTGAACCAGCTGAAGAGCCGCGGCTACACGGCCGAGCAGGCGGCGCAGAGGATCACCGGCTCCTCGTACGGCGGCCAGCGGCGCGGCAGTCTGGGCGCCCGCCGCGGCCCCGCCGGCCGGTTCGTACCGCCCGTCAGAGGCGCTGCTGACGACCACAGGTGAGCGGTGGGGGCGCCACCGGTCCGCTCAGGAAGGCCGGTCAGAGCCGCTTCTGGGTCCCTGGTACAGAAAGACAACGCGGGGAGTTACGAGATTATCAGCACATTTGCTTGATCATTTTGGTATGCCGTTCTTTAGATAGCATGGCCCCTGTTCACGGCAGCGGCGGCGCCACCGGGGGGGGGGGGGGGGGGGGGGGGCAAACATCTGTTTGCCCCTCCTGTCATTTAAGGAGGCCCCTCCATGCTTCAAAGAGGCCCCATCTCGCAGGCCCCATCGCGGAGGTCACGGGTGCCCCTGGAAACCAGAGGTACCCCTGGAAGTCAGAGGGGGCCTTTGAAGGCCAGAGGAGGTCATCTGGAAATCAGGGGAGGTCAGAGGTGGGCCCTTGGGGGTCAGAGGGGGTCCTTTGGAGGTCAGAAAGGCCACGGAAAGTCAGAGGGGGCCCTCGGGAAGCCAGAGAGGCCCTCTGGAGGTCAAGGGCCCTGGAGGTTAAAGGTCCCCTGCAAGGGCTTAGGCAAGGGGAGGCAAGGGGGCCTATGCCCCCCCCCCCCGCCCTGGAGGCCAGACAGGCCCCTCTGGCGACCGAGCGAGGGCCCCTAGGGCCGAAGGCTCCAGTGTTTTGGATGGTGTCAGGCGCCCGCGAAACGCCTTACGTCGCATAAAAGAACGCCCACCAACCTAAGCAAATCGTAACACGAATAAATAACAGCACTTGCTTGTCTGTTAAAGGCATGCATATTTAAATACGTACAAAAGGGCCCAGACAGTGTGGAGAGGGCCCTCTACCAGCTTGTAAAGGGCCTTGCCGATCTGCAGATGGCCCCCTGCCAGCATTTAAAGGGCCCCTGTCGGTTGTAGAGGGCCCTCTGCCGGCATTTATAAGGCCCTGCCGATCTGTAGAGGGTCCCTGCCGATCTGGAGAGGGCCCTCTGCCGATCTGGAGAGGGCCCTCTGCCGGCCTTTAGAGGGCCCTGTCAATCTGTAGATCGACCTGCCAATCTGTAGAGGGCCTCTGCCGTCATTTAGAGGGCCCTGCCGACCTGTAGATGGCCCTGCCGACCTGTAGAGGGCCCTGCCGACCTGTAGAGGGCCCTGCCGACCTGTAGAGGGCCCTGCCGACCTGTAGAGGGCCCTGCCGACCTGTAGAGGGCCCTGCCGACCTGTAGAGGGCCCTGCCGACCTGTAGAGGGCCCTTCCGACCTGTAGAGGGCCCTGCCGACCTGTAGAGGGCCCTGCCGACCTGTAGAGGGCCCTTCCGACCTGTAGAGGGCCTTACCGACCTGTAGAGGGCCCTGCCGACCTGTAGAGGGCCCTGCCGACCTGTAGAGGGCCCTGCCGACCTGTAGAGTGCCCTGCCGACCTGTAGGTGGCGCCCTTCCAGCCTTTAGAGGGCCCTTCCGGCCTGTATAGGGCCCTTCCGGCCTGTATAGGGCCCTTCTGGTCTTTACAGGGCCTTGTCGACCTTTATATGGCCCTGTCGGCCTTTAGAGGGCCTTGCCGATCTGTAAATCGCCCTGCCAATCTGCAGATGGACTCGGTCGGCATTTAGAGGGCCCTGTCGACCTGTAGAGGGCCCTCTTCCAGCCTTTAGGGGCCCTGTCGATCTGCAGAGTGTCCCAGCCAATCTTTAGAGGGCCCTCTGTTGACCTTAAGAGGGCCTTGTCGATCCGTAGAGAGCCCTCTGTCGTCCTTTAGAGGCCCCTGCCGATCTGTAGAGGGCCTTTGCTGTCCTTTAGAGGGTCCTGTAGTGGTAGAGGTGGTCTGCCGGTCGAGCGCCGGTGAGGCTCTCGAAGGAAGACCAGTCAAAGTTATCATTGTTTTTCAGTGTATGCTGGTAACGTCTGAGAGGGGTACAAGGCTTTGACAATGTACGAGTATTAACCCGGCATTGGTTGGGGTGTCAGCCGAACACCATTGGCTGGGATGGCGTTTTTCGCCCTCCCCCCCCCCCCTGGTTATCTTCCGAACCAATAACCGCAGCGTCGACCTGCAGAGGTGGCCAAAGATCTCGGTTGGACACACATCCGGACAAACACGTTGGCCTGTACTTTCCTGAGCAACCCCCCAGTGGAAATCCCTTCTACGATTTTGAATTAGAAGCGCCTTGACGAGACAAACACGATGGCGTAAAAAATAGTGCCGTATCTTCATTAGGTAACCAGTTATTTGCGTACAACTGTTTTGCCAAAAACATTTGTTTTACATTTGATGACCTCTGGAGCCTAACATATTGACCTGAGCTCAAATTTGAGGACACAGATGGCGATTAAATTTGTAAGAGCTTTCGATTGTTTGATTTCGTTTGTTCCTAGCTATCATATTTCCAGAGATAATTGGGGGTTTCTCGAGCGAAGTCCTAAAACTGAAAATCTGACCTTTGATGACCTCTGGTGACCTCGATATTGCCCTGACCTAAAAAGACATATTCCTTTCATAGAACTTGCCTCGAGCTATATAACGCCGTGTTCCGCTTGTTGCTACGTTGCGTGGTTTTCGAGATCTTAGGGGGGGGGGGGCGGAATCCATCCCCCCCCCCACCCCAGGGCGTGTAATTATCATAGGCCCTCCAGGGCGCGTGTTAAAGGGACTATCCCACCTTAACATTATATTTGAGTTGAGATAACCATTTGTATGGCTAGGCATTGCAATTAAGTATGGTAGCAGTTAAAACAACCACAATGATCTAATCAAAAAGATATTCGAGTTTGATTTTGACATCTGTAAAAAATAAGGCCCATGTGTATTTGTATAGGGACTCTAAACCGACAGCGTCGTCTCTTTACCCAACTGGTAATGATAATCGACTTGTTTTAAGGTCAGCCTTGGAATATTGTCGTCTTTCATTTCTCGATCCCCTGGTGGTTCGCAATCTAAGCCAATCTAGACACCGGGTGGTTCGCTTTTTCTGCGCAATAGATGTCGACAAAAATTGTGCCATATATTTGGCAGCACAAAGGATTTCCCTGTTATTAAGAAAAATAATATGACGTTACCAACCCAACTTTTCGCTTAAAACTAAAAGTTGAATATCTTCCAAGATAAGCATTTTTTTCGGAAAAAAGTTCACGTACATGTTCAGCTGACCTCGCCTGACATGTAGACGCACAATTAAGTGTGATTCGACAACTTTCACAAAGTTGGGACAGTCCCTTTAACACGCGCTCTGGAGGGGGAGGGGGAAGGCGAAATCCGCCCACCCCTCCGGTTTTTCGAGGATAGCGCCAAAACGGCGGCACTGCGCCGTTTTTTTTTGCACACCTATTCAGAAATGAACTTCCCACATTATGTAAAATTCTTGTCCTCGGGTCATCCCAGGTCAGGTCACCAGACCGGACATGATGATCTCAACTCCAAAACGTTTGCAGTAGTACTACAGCCAGTTTTACGCCGATCGGTTTCAATCTTGCAGGACTTCATAAGGTCATAGATACCAACAATTTGTTTATCTCGGATTTCTAATATCGGTGACCTAAGGTCAGGTCAATTTTGTGACCGCCAACACTGTTTGGTCAATAACTATCGATATAATGAAGATAGATACGAGAAAATGGTACCAATGTGTTTGTCTCGTCGAGACACGTCTCCCAATGTGCAACATGCCCAACTTGGGGCACCACTTGACCTTGACCTGAGGTCAAATTTCTCAGTTGACCTAACCCGGTCACCACGAATATGATTCGAAGCGCCTTGACAAGAAAAACGCGATGGCGTAAACACTATTTCTTTATCTTTATTAGGTAAAAAGTTATTTGCGAAAAACCGTTTTGCCAAAAAATCCCCTTTTTGACATTTGATGACCTCTGGAGCTTAAACTATTGACCTGAGCTCAAATCTGAGGCGACCTATGTCGATTGCATTTTTCAAGGGCTTTCGATTGTTTTTCCGTTTGCTGCTAACTATCATAGTTCCCAAGATATTTGGGGGTGTTCGAAGCGAAGTCTTGAAAATGTGCAAATCTGACCCTTGATGACCTCAATATTGACCTGAGAAAAAAAATGAACTAAATACTTTCGAAAGAGCTTGTCTCGAGCTATCTAACGTCGTTTTCCGCTTGTTGCTACGTTGCGTGGTTTTCGAGATCATAGGGGGGGGGGGGCGAAATCCCCCCCCCCCCTCCAGGGCGTTTAATTATAATAGGCCCTCCAGGCCGCGTGTTAGCCCGCGCTGTGCCGGGTGGGGGGGGGGGGGGGGGGGGGGGTGTTTAGACCGATTCCAGGGTAAAAAGTCAAAAGATAAAAAGTAAACGGACGGAAAGTCAAGGGACGAAAAGTCAAGGGGTAGAAAGTCGACATCGCTAAAAGTCGAAAGATAAAAAGTCGAAAAGGTAAAAAGTCAACACGCTAAAAGTAGAATAGTAAAAAGTCGTATAGATAAAAGTCGAAAGATAAAAAGTCGAAAAGGTAAAAAGTCAACACGCTAAAAGTCGAATAGTAAAAAGTCAACACGCTAAAAGTCGAATAGTAAAAAGTCATATAGATAAAAGTCGAAAGATAAAAAGTCGGAAGATAAAAAGTCGAAAGACAAAAAGTCGGAAGATAAAAAGTCGAAAGATAAAAAGTCGAAAGATAAAAAGTCGAAAGATAAAAAGTCGAAAGGTAAAAAGTCGAAAAGGTAAAAAGTCGAAAAGGTAAATAGTCAGCATGGCAGAAAGTCAACACGTCAAAAGTGAAATCGTAAAAAGTCCCATAGCTAAAAGTCAATGGGAAGAGTCGACGTGGCAAAAAGTCAACTCGCAAAAAGTAAAATCGTAACATAACAGTTAAATCGATAAAAGTCAATCGCAAAAAGTCGAATGAGTAAAAGTCAACGTGGCAACAGGTCAACACGCCAAAAGTCAAAAAAAAATAAAAGTCAAGTAGATATAAAAGTCACTAGCATAGCATACAAGTCGCATGAGTAAAATGCTAACATAGTAACCCCCTCCCCAGCCACCATGTACGGTCAGGTCGATCCGGTTCATGGAAATGTTACTAGAGCCTCATGGGAATCCTCGCCATTGGGGCATTGGAGCACCTGCAGATCAGATTTCAGCCAATCGGCGTTCGTGTGACCGACCGAGTCGGCTGCGGCGCGTTGTCGCGTCTCGTCAACTGCACAGTGGCAGAGGCAGGTATATGCACAATGTGCTAACGATCAGTATAACTATTTACGCTGTTACCGCTCTAAAAAAAAATGATATCTTCATTGCATGGCGTTTGAGTGGAGTGCATGGAGTTTAAACTCCACCGGAAATAAATACCTATCACCGCTATTGCTCTCTCCCGCTGCGCTGAGTTGGCTCCCGGTAACTTGCAGCCATCTCCGGTATCACCCGTCCCCGACACGGTGTCTGGTCATGTGAAGTGCTGATTGCAATAACAAGCTTTAGTTCGGCAGCGACCAGCTGCGAGTGAGGAGCGCCGGATCAGGAGACGTCATGAGTTACCAATACTTGATATGCCATAAGTCAGTCAAACATGATGATATCATTCTGAAATTTGGTATGGTAGTTTCCCAATGTGGTTCTCTGACATATATTCCGGGTTTTTGAATATCTTTTACAAAAATTGATTTGGGTGGGCATTTCCCCCAAAAAAAAACTTGCATTTTTGCATTTTTGGGTCAAAACCAAAATGTTCGAAAATCCGAGATAGCCATTTCGTAGCCATTGCGATTTGCTATCTTTTGACGTTTTTGGATTGCATTTTGCTTAAAATATGGCATTTGTACGGTCTGTTACATTTTAGCGGATTTTGGTGTAAAATATCGTGTGTAGTGACGTCACTAAATTCGCTATAACCGATAACAAAAAATCGAAGAAATTTCTTTATTTTTTCACAGAAGACGTAAACGTGATTTCGAAGAAGGTACCCAATGTTTCACGTTGATAGCCCTATTGGTTTCTGAGTTATTACGAAAATTAATCAGGGGGGGTTTTAAACGCCATCAGTCAATGGCGGGTTAAAGGAAATAGTTCACCTTCACCATGGGGTTTTTGAACTGAAATAGCAGTTTTGTAGCCCGTGTTGAGAAATCCTTATCTGGAACTTTACTTGGCTGAAAAGACTATCCAGCCGAAGATATTTGACTTTTTGGCGAAGGAATACGGCGCATATATGATGTACCGTACCGTCTGAAAGTGCCAGCACTGCATGGAGCATGCGCAGACCAATAACGCACACCATAAAATCAATAATTTACAACCTTCTGTCCTGAATTGGCGCGATGTAGGACCATTTTTAAAAAGGAAAAAAGAAACTGTATTAAAAAATATAATAAAATCGTGTTCTGAAAAATTTCGAAGGTGAACTATTTCCTTTAATAGTCGGATAGTCCAAAGAAAAGAATGGAATGAACGGGAAGTCAAGAGGACGAAAATTGAATGGGTCAAATGAACTGATTATCGTCCATTGACTTTTGCCATTTCGACTTTTTACCTTTTTACTCTTCATCTTTCGACTTTATCGACGTCGACTTTTTGCTATTTGACTTTTTACGTTTTTTTTCTCCATCTCGACTTTTTACGTTTTTTTACTTTTCATCTTTCGACTTTTAGCGACGTTGACTTTTTACCATTTCTACTTTTCATCTTTTGACTTTTAGCGACGTTGACTTTTTACCATTTCGACTTTTTATCCTTCGACTTTTTGCCATTTCGACTTTTCGTCTTTTGACTTTTAGGGAAGTCGACTTTTTACCCCCTTGACTTTCCGTCCGTTACTTTTTATCTTTTGACTTTTTACCCTTTTGCCTTTTCGTCTGTTGACTTTTACCCTGTTGACTTTTTGTCTTTATCCGTTTGACTTTTGGTCCGTCGACTTTTTGACTGACTTTTGCCCTGTTGACTTTTTGTCATTTGACTTTTTATCCGTTTGACTTTTGGTCCGTCGACTTTTTCCATGTCGACTTTTTGACAGTTGACTTTTTACCCTGTTGACTTTTCGTCAATTTACTTTTTATCCGATTGACTTTTTCACCGTTGACTTTTTTTCCACGTCGACTTTTTGCCCGCTGACTTTTAGGACTTTGACTTTTTAACTATTGACTAAATGTCCCTTTACTTAACATCCGTTTACTTTTTGCCATTCGACTTTTCGTCCGGCACCCGTTATGTTTACAAGTCCTCAGGTTTTTGCAAGGATAGCGGGGGAAAACGGCGGCGCGCAGCGCCGCGTTTTTGGCACAGCTGTTCGATCATCAATTGCCCACATTATGTTAAAATACTCGGGTCATCTCAGGTCAGGTCACCAGACCCAGGTCACGTGACCCCACCTCCAAAAAAAACTTGTGGTCCTACCACAGTCACAGTTTTTGGATGATCGGTTTTACACTTACAGGATTTCATAAGGTCACATATATCTACAATTCGTTTATCTTTGATTTGTATATCGGCGACCGAAGATCGGGTCAATTTCGTGACCTCCCCATTATAAGTCAATGGGCAAATATTAAAATGCTTCCTATTCCAAGGATACGCAAGATATCGGTCTGATTCCTTCTGGATCGTGTTATTATCGGCCATTCTTGATGACCTAGGTGCCATTTTTGTTTAGTGACCCCTACAGGGTTAGCCGAGGTCATGGCCATTCTTGATGACCTAGGTGCCATTTTTGTTTAGTGACCCCTACAGGGTTAGCCGAGGTCATCCGAGGTCACCAACTGTTGTATGTCAATACCTCTCGACATAATGACGATAGAGAAGTGCAACCGACACCAATGTGTTTGTATCGTTGAGGCACGTCTTTCCATATGCAACATGACCTACTTGGGTCACCACTTGACCTTGACCTCAGGTCAATTTGTCAAGTTGACCTAACCTGGTCAACACTAACATGAGTCGAAGTGCCTTGACGAGACGAACACGATGGCATCAAAATGATTGCCTTGTGGTTATTAGATAAAAAGTGATTCGTGAAAAACTGTTTTGGTAAAAATCGCCTTTTTGACATTTTATGAGCTCTGGAGCCTAAACTATTGATCTGAGCTAAAATCTGAGGACATCTTTCGGATTGCATTTTTCAAGAGCTTTCCATTGTTGTTGTTTTTTTCTCGTTTGATCCTAGCTATCATAGTTCCTGTGATATCTGGGGGTGTCTGGAGCGAAGTCCTAAAACTGGAAAATTTGACCTTTGATGACCTCTGGTGACCTCAATATTGGCTTTAGAAGAGAACAAAATTCAGAAGTACTTTCGAATGTGTTTGTCGAGAGCTTTCGAATGCCGTTTTCCCCATCTTTCTAGCCCTTTTAGTTTTCGAGTTAGAGGGGGTCTAAACACCCCCCCCCCCCCCCCCCCGTCACGGCGCGGGAAGGTGGCGCCGAGCACCGGCACGGCGCGGGTTAAGATATGGCTCTATCTCGTTGTAGAAACCCCTCGTATCACAATGTGGTGTATTTTTTTTCAAGAAAATGTATAAGCAAACGGTATCCAAAGCTTTCTGTAAATCAAGATATAAGAAGCATGTTATTTCGTTATTTTTTATAGATTTTGTAACTTCATCGCACATGTGCACAATCGGCATGTTCGTTCTGTTGCTTCCTCAATCCGAATTGAAAAATATTCAGGATATTATTTTGATTAACCCGCGCCCCGCTGGAGGTGGCAGAATCTGCCCCCCCCCCCCTCTCTCTGATTTTCTCAATAACTTAAAAACAATTATAGATATCGACGTCAACCTTTCATACCTTATGCTGCATCCATTCTTCGTCTTATCACAACATTTCAATGCAAATCGTGTAGTATTTTGGGAGATAATGACGTTTTAATCACGTCATGTCATGTCACTTTTGGTAGAAAAACAATAAATGTATGAAAAATCGTAGACAATCTAGTTTTGAAACAAATTGCAAACAAACAACGAAAGAAAGGAAATAACATATTGAAATGGCTATCGCGGATTTTCAAAATTTTGAGTTTTGACTCCAAAACACAAAAATATATTTTTGGGTTGTCGAAAGTTATTTGTCACAACATACAACATACTGTACTATTTTAATTATGTGGGCCCCTTTTGGCTACGAGGGTCCCTCTGATCCCCCCTCTCCTGGGATAAATCCTGTCTACGCCCCTGGTCCTCTGTAGGCCAGAGGGAGTCCTATGAAGGTCAGAGGTGCCCCTGAAGTCCAGAAGCGGCCCTCTGGAAGCTAGAGGGAAGGTGAGTGGAGCCCTATGGAGGTCAAAGGCCCCTTTTCAAATGGAGGCCCCCTCTCAAATGGAGGCCCCCTAAATTTCGACTTGCCCCCCCCCCCCCCCCCCCCCTTTCCTCCTCCTGACAAAAATCGGTGGCGCCGCCCCTGGTTCACGGTACCTGCGACCGCTGCGTCCAGTTTAAGCTCCACCCCTGGGGTGTGACGTCACGAAGATTCTGGTGCCGTGAACACCTCTGCGACCAGTGGATGTCTGTCATAACCAAGGACTTACCCACTGGCTACTCCATGTTCAGCTTCAGTTCCTCAACTCCCTCCTTACAACAAAGTTGCAACAACGCATCGGCGGCCACTTGCAGACGAGCTTGTAAATGCCGCAGTGCGCCAATTTGCATTACATCCGCACTCTGCGACCGCTGCGTCTGCGATTTCACAGACGCAGCGGTCCCAGAGATATGACGTCACACCCTTCCCCATCCCCCACATTCCATGCCCCCAGCCCGGCCGGTGCTCGACGCTGATTGGTCTGATCGCAGCTGGGCGCAGCGATCGCAGGCTGCGACCGTGTACCGTGAACAGGGCTATGGAGAAGTTATTATGTAAGGGCTCGATGGCTGGTAGAGCGTTTTGCAGTCGATTGCCCTTTCCAACAAATACCAAAGTCACATAACCAGGAGTAACTTGCTGGCGCCCTAAAAACCCAAAACACACACACACACACACACACACACACACACACACACTCACGCACACACACGCACACACGCACACACGCACACACGCACACGCACACGCACACGCACACGCACACGCACACACACGCACTCACACACGCACGCACGCACGCACGCGCACGCACACACACACACACACACGTGCGCGCACGCACACGCATACGCACACGCACACTCACACGCGCACACAATACCAAAGTCCATAATTGTATGACAATTACAGTTGCCCTTACAATAAGTATGCTTCATCTGTTGTGGCATATACGCCTTATGATGCAAGGCATATGTGGCTATTATAGAAAATGTTGCGCATGCGACCATGAATAAGAAAATGACAACGCTGAAGTACAATTGACAAATGAGAACACCGTCTTACGTTTGTCGCTTCCACTTACCGTCTCTCCGTCCTTCCTGCCCACAGTCGTCCGTCGGGCGGCATGACGTCATCATCAGCTGAATACGGCGGCGGGGGCGGCGGCGGGCCGGGGGCGGAGGTGCTGCTGGACGAGCGTCTGAAGAACATCGAGCCTCGCATGGTGGAGCTCATCACCTCGGAGATAATGGACCGCGGCGCACCCGTCGCCTGGGACGACATCGCCGGCCTCGAGTTCGCCAAAAACACCATCAAGGTGCGGCCAATGCACTGTGTATCGCCCGTGTCGGGGTCTGGTGCTGGTAGTGGTGCCGGTGGTGGCCACTGCTGTGAACGGCAGACCGCTTGGGACCCTATTTTTCGGTGATAACTATTGAATGCATCAACTGACATGAGCGACTTTCTTTCATTGGCGTTTCAGGCCTTGTGCTAATGTTTATTCTAAATATTGGTTAGTGCCAATGAAAATTGAGGGCACTTTCCATTCACTCGTAATGTTAAAGATAATGCGAGCTCGGATAAAGGCTAACGCCTGGTCGCTCTGTAGTCCTGCTCGCGACTCCGCCCACCACTCGCAACCGACCGGTCACAGGTCGGACAGCGCCGGTTCAAGGTCAGCCAGAGCGGAGCTAAGCTCTGACGTCAGGACATAGCTCCACCCTTTCACGATAGCCTCTACCCACCGATTGAATTCCCTGCGCGAGTTTTAACATAACGATTGAATGGCAAGTGCCATACATTTTCGTTTGACATTAACCGACCTTATTAATACAAATTGGCGCAGGGTCTGAAATATCCATTGCGTTACATTCGTTCATGCCAGTTGGCCCCTCCAAAAGTTGTCGCCGAAGATTAGTGTCTCGAGCGATCTGCCGTTCACAGTAAGACAGTAAGTAGGTCATCAGCTGCCATCGTGCTGTTATTTAGGTTTAGGTTGGGTCAGCTGGGTGTCGTATTTGAGTCGGAGTATCGGTTGTCTCTGTTCGTTTTCAAGTTAGATTTAAAAGAGTGGTTGAAAAATGGTTGACTGACGATGTCTCGTTAAAGAGAAGCTGGTCGTTACGAGGGTCTGTGGTGTTAGTACATTGTGAGTCAGTGGCTGATCGTTATGAAGATAAGGTCTGTATGGTGTTTGCCATTATTTGGTAATTAGCGACGCAGCTCTAATCGTCACTGCCGGTGTATCGTCCTCACCGATCCGCCATCTGCCGTGTGCGGCCCGGCGGCGCTGACGACCTGCCGTCTGACGAAGGACGCACCTGTAGACGTAACCCGCGGTCTGCTGTGTGCTCAGGAGATGGTGATCTGGCCAGTGTGGCCACCTGTGGACGTAACCCGCGGTCTGCTGTGTGCTCAGGAGATGGTGATCTGGCCAGTGTGGCCACCTGTGGACGTAACCCGCGGTCTGCTGTGTGCTCAGGAGATGGTGATCTGGCCAGTGTGGCCACCTGTAGACGTAACCCGCGGTCTGTTGTGTGCTCAGGAGATGGTGATCTGGCCAGTGTGGCCACCTGTGGACGTAACCCGCGGTCTGCTGTGTGCTCAGGAGATGGTGATCTGGCCAGTGTGGCCACCTGTGGACGTAACCCGCGGTCTGCTGTGTGCTCAGGAGATGGTGATCTGGCCAGTGTGGCCACCTGTGGACGTAACCCGCGCTCTGCTGTGTGCTCAGGAGATGGTGATCTGGCCGCTGCTGAGACCGGACATCTTCACCGGCCTGCGCGGTCTGCCCAAGGGTCTGCTGCTGTTCGGACCGCCCGGCACTGGCAAAACCCTGATCGGTGAGAACTCAGGTGGCTCCAGAAGTTAGGCTGCTTCACAGATGCGGACGGGGCGGGGTCCGCTAGCCGGGAAGCAGCTGACGTTGGTTATGATATGGTCGTATTTTGGTTGCTATGCTTCAATACATTTTTGAACTGCATCTCGAATTGTTATGTCAGTTGTGGAGCGATACATAGTTTTCAGTTTTTAAATATTTGTGAAACTCCCTATGCTTGTGTTTCTTATTTTCATCGGGGCAAAGTGATTACGTTGGATGTTCTGTGAGTAGGAATGGGAGCGCTGTGATCTGAAAGTCTGTCCTGGTCTCAATCTACATCATGCCGTTGTGCCACCAGGTAAATGCATCGCCAGCCAGTCGCAATCGACGTTTTTCAGCATCAGCGCCTCGTCGCTCACCTCCAAATGGGTGGGAGAGGGCGAGAAGATGGTGCGGGCGCTGTTTGCCGTCGCCAGGTGGGTCGCCCGTGGACGGGACGGCGCTCACCTCCAAATGGGGGGGGGGGGGAGGGCGAGAAGATGGTGCGGGCGCTGTTTGCCGTCGCCAGGTGGGTCGCCCGTGGACGGGACGGCGCTCACCTCCAAATGGGTGGGGGAGGGCGAGAAGATGGTGCGGGCACTGTTTGCCGTCGCCTGGTGGGTCGCCCGTGGACGGACGGCGCTCAGCTGTGTTTACCGTGAGGCTCTGTCGCCCGGTCATTGGCCGCCGAGTGCCGACAGTTTGCTTAGCTCAGTCGCTATTTGACTTAGCTAGTGGTTGGTGTGTTTGACGTCGGCTGGCTCGGACAGAGTCTGTTCAGGCCTGGTCGCAATGTTCACATCATCATGTTACAGTGGGTGTGTGATTGTTGCGGTCTTGGCAACGGTCGGAACTTGTCCCGGACATGTAATTATAGGTGATTTAGGCATATCATTGGTATTGATTTAACACATGCACTGCCGGGGGTTCGCGCCAACCACGAACTGCCGGGGGGTGACCCCCCCCCCCCCCCCCCCCCCCCCCAGATCACGAAAACCACACAACGTAGCGTCAAGCGGAAAACTGCGTTAGGTAGCTCGACACAAGCTCTATCGAAAGTATATCTTTTTTTAGGTCAGGTCAATATTGAGGTCACCAGAGGTCATCAAAGGTCAGATTTTCTAGGTTTAGGCTTCGCCCCAGAAACCACCAAATATCTCTGGAACTATGATAACTAGGAAGTAGGAACAAACGAAAAACAGCAATCGAAAGCTCTTGAAAAAATGCAATCGCAATTGGTGTCCTCAAATTAAGCTCAGGTCAACAGTTTAGGCTCCCGAGGTCATCAAAGGTCAAAAATTATATTTTTGCAAAGCTGTATTTCGCAAATAACATTTTACCTAATAGTTACAGATAAGGCAACAATTTTTACGCCATCGTGTTTGTCTCGTCAAAGCGCTTCGAATGATATTAATGTTGACCAGGTTAGTTCAACTTCGAAATTTGACCTCAGGTCAAGGTCAAGTGGTGACCCAAGTAGGTCACAATGCATATTGGGAGACGTGTCTCGACGAGACAAACACATTGGTGCCGGTTTTACTTCTCTATCTTCATTCTGTCGAGTTATTGACAAAAAGTGTTGGTGACCTCGGCAGACCATGTAGGGGCACTGAACAAAAATTGCACCTGGGTCATTAAGAATGCCCTATGATAACATGATCCAGAAGTAATTGGACTGCTAGCATGCGTATCCTCGGAATAGGAAGCATTTGAATATTTCCCCATTGACTTATAATGGGGAGGTTGATAAATTGGCCCGACCTTAGGTCACCGATATCCGGTCACATGATACCGGTCACCAACCTTAGGTCACCGATATAAAAAAAATCCGAGATATACGAATTATAAGTACCTATGACCTTATGAAATCCTGTAAGTTTGAAACAGATCGGCCAAAAACTTGGCTTAGCTTATTATCTGTTAAATCATTGCTTATGTTCATTGCGTTATTTATGTTCATTTGCATCATGAACGGTCATCTTCCTGCGCGCGAGCGGAAAATAAGACTGGGTAGGGAATGATGAATGATATTTGATGTCTGTGGTTACGTGGTATTCTGCCAACCTGAGACTTTGAATAGCCGCCGACTGCTGAGTATCTGATGATGTCCCGCTGACTGATGTTCCCCGGTGCCGCTTCACGAGCTGGCTGCGAATAAACGCGAGGCGGCGCGGGCGGGGGCCGCCTAGGATGTTTTTTATTATAAAAAAAAATGATTGATGTTTGAATGCTTGAATGCTTGTTTGTTGTAATGGTTTTAAGTGTTGTGTATGTGTTTTGCTTATTTATGTTCTATTATTCGTTTTGATGGGATGTGTTTAAGAGATAAAAGGTGCACTTGTGAGAAGAAGAAAACAAACTATGTTCCCGCCTGGCGGGTGTGCCTGTGCCTGTGTCGTGTGCTCCAGTGTAGCGGTAGCCATCTGGTCTAACCGCGTGTCTCCTGGGGCCGCCGTCCGCAGGTGTCACCAGCCGGCGGTGATCTTCATTGACGAGATCGACTCGCTGTTGTCTCAGCGGTCGGAGACGGAGCACGAGAGCTCGCGGCGCATCAAGACCGAGTTCCTGGTGCAGCTGGTGCGTGACCGGCGGCGGGGGGGGGGGGGGACAGCGATGTCCGGTCGCGTGTCTGGCGCGGCTCGGTGGTTTCTGGGGCGAGAGAGGCCACACGTGTGTCCGGGTGTACTGACCGCACCTGGCGTGGCGGCGGCCTCTGCTGGGAGTTTCTGAACTCCTCCGAGTTCAGACATTGGAGTCATTCGGTCGTAACAGCGATCTCCGTGGATTGGAGTCCAGCTGATACCATAGCCAGCTGTTGATTGGAGTCCAGCTGATACCATAGCCAGCTGTTGATTGGAGTCCAGCTGATACCATAGCCAGCTGTTGATTGCGAACAGGACTGGCTCGACTAACGGGCTCGACTCAACAGGACTGGATGTTACCGTCCTATTTCGTTTCGTTAATAATGGGTGTGTTTACTTGACTTCGTTTGCGTTACCAGATTGTGCACTCACGCATGATCTAAACTAAAGATAATTTCGGAGGAAAAAAACGACTCTTCCTCTCCCAGCATTCGTCGTCACTTGTGTCTATAGCCGCTGGACCAGTCCCCATCACCCACTGCCCCCCCCCCCCCCCACCCAGTGTGAGGGTACCCCCCCCCCCCCCCCTGTGACACAGGACGGTACTGACAGACCCCATCACCCCTGCCCCCCCCCCCCCCCCGTGACACAGGACGGTACTGACAGGCCGCATCGCCCCATGTGCCTGTGTAACCCAGGACGGCGCGGCGACGAGCGGCGAGGACCGGCTGCTGGTGGTAGGCGCCACCAACCGGCCGCAGGAGCTGGACGAGGCGGCCCGCCGTCGGCTGGTGAAGCGGCTGTACGTGCCGCTGCCAGACGCCGCCGCCCGCCGGCAGATCGTCGACAACCTGCTGCGGTCGCAGCGGCACCAGCTGAGCTCGCCGCAGCTGGACGCCGTGGCCGCCGACACAGACGGCTACTCCGGGGCCGATGTGGCCAACCTGTGTCGGGAGGCGGCGCTGGGACCTATCCGCTGCATCGGGCCCGACCAGATACACGACATCACGCCCGAACAGGTCAGCCGGGACGGGGGCAGCTCAGGGGAGGTGGGACGGACAGGTCAGCCGGGACGGGGGGCAGCTCAGGGGAGGTGGGACGGACAGGTCAGCCGGGACGGGACGGGGGGCAGCTCGGGAGGTGGGACGGACAGGTCAGCCGGGACGGGGTGCAGCTCAGGGGAGGTGGGACGGCAGTGGCAGATAAGGGTGACGCATTATGGGTCATTCATTGGGCGACCGGCATCGGGATACGGTGCTACGGATGTGTCAGCTCTTGCATGCGTAGGAGCCTGTTGCTAGTGCGCAGCCGGTACTGAAGTTAATCGACCATTTAACCGAGGTTCCAGATGAGATCGGGATCGGGGGCTGCCCAGTATTCTGGGCACTGGGGACTGAATTACATTTCATTATTGTCAGCGGGTATTTGACATTGGCCTCCGAGTTCGGGGCAGCCGGCGTGGCAGCTGGAGAGAATGGGGTGCCGCTGCGTATGCCGGGCGCCGCTCACACGGACACTCACTGACACGGCCGCTCACACTGACACGGCTGCTCACACTGACACGGCCACTCACACGGACACGGTCACTCACACTGACACGGCCGCTCACACTGACACTGACACGGCCACTCACACTGACACTGACACTGACACGGCCACTCACACTGACACGGCCGCTCACACGGACATGGACACTCACACTGGCACGGCCACTCACACTGACACGGCCACTCACACTGACACGGCCACTCACACTGACACTCACACTGACACGGCCACTCACACTGACACGGCCGCTCACACGGACACGGACACTCACACGGCCGCTCACACTGACACGGCCGTTCACACTGACACGGCCACGCACACTGACACGGCCACTCACACGGACACGGCCACTCACACTGACACGACCACTCACACGTACACGGACACTCACACTGACACGGCCGCTCACACGGATACGGACACTCACACGCCCGCTCACACTGACACGGCCGCTCACATTGACACGGCCACTCACACTGACACGGCCACTCACACGGACACTCACACTGACACGACCACTCACACTGACACGGCCACTCACACGGACACGGCCACTCACACTGACACGGCCACTCACACGGACACGGCCACTCACACTGACACGGCCACTCACACGGACACGGCCGCTCACACTGACACGGACACTCACACTGACACGGCCACTCACACTGACACGGCCACTCACACGGACACGGCCGCTCACACTGACACGGCCACTCACACTGACACGACCGCTCACACGGACACCGCCACTCACACGGCCGCTCACACTGACACGGCCACTCACACTGACACGGCCGCTCACACTGACACGGCAACTCACACTGACACGACCACTCACACGGCCACTCACACTGACACGGTCGCTCACACTGACACGGCCACGCACACTGACACGGCCACTCACACTGACACGGCCGCTCACACTGACACGACCACTCACACGGCCACTCACACTGACACGGTCGCTCACTGACACGGTCACTCACACGGACACGGACACTCACACGGACACGGCCACTCACACGGACACGGCCGCTCACACTGACACGGCAACTCACACTGACACGACCACTCACACGGCCACTCACACTGACACGGTCGCTCACACTGACACGGCCACTCACACGGACACGGCCACTCACACGGACACGGCCACTCACACGGACACGGCCACTCACACGGACACGGCCACTCACACGGACACGGCCGCTCACACTGACGGCCACTCACACTGACACGGCCGCTCACACTGACACGGCCACGCACACTGACACGGCCACTCACACGGACACGGCCACTCACACTGACACGGCCACTCACACGGACACGGACACTCACACTGGCACGGTCACTCACACGGACACTCACACGGACACGGACACTCATACAGCCACTCACACTGACACCGCCACTCACACGGCCGCTCACACTGACACGGCCGCTCACACTGACACGGCCGCTCACACTGACACGACCACTCACACTGACACGGCCACTCACACTGACACGGAAACTCACACTGACACGGCCACTCACACGGACACGGCCGCTCACACGGACACGGACACGGCCACGGACACGGACACGGCCACTCACACTGACACGGCCACTCACACTGACACGGCCGCTCACACGGCCACTCACACTGATACGGCCACTGACACGGCCACTCACACTGATACGGCCACTCACACGGCCACTCACACGGACACGGACACTCACACTGACACGACCGCTCACACTGACACGACCACTCACACGGACACTCACACGGACACTCACACGGATACGGACACTCACACGGCCGCTCACACTCACACGGCCGCTCGCACGGCCACTCACACTGACACGGTCACTCACACTGACACGGCCGCTCACACTGACACGACCACTCACATGGACACGGCCACTCACACGGACACGGCCACTCACACGGACACGGCCGCTCACACTGACACGGCCACTCACACTGACACTGACACGGCCGCTCACACTGACACGGCCACTCACACGGACATGGCCACTCACACTGACACGGCCGCTCACACTGACACGGCCACTCACACTGACACGGCCACGACCACTGACACGGACACTTACACGGACACGGCTGCTCACACTGACACGGCCACTCACACGGACACGGACACGGCCACTCACACTGACACGGCCGCTCACACTCACACTGACACTGACACGGCCACGGCCACTCACACTGACACGGCCGCTCACACGGACACTTACACTGGCACGGCCACTCACACTGACACTGACACGGCCACTCACACTGACACGGCCACTGACACTGACACGGCCACTCACACGGACACGGACACTCACACTGGCACGGCCACTCACACTGACACGGCCACTCACACTGACACGGCCACTCACACTGACACGGCCGCTCACACTGACACGGCCACGCACACTCACACGGCCACTCACACGGCCACGGCCACTCACACTGACACGGACACGGACACTCACACGGACACGGACACTCACACGCCCGCTCACACTGACACGGCCACTCACACTCACACGGCCACTCACACGGCCACTCACACTGACACGGCCACTCACACTGACACGGCCACTCACACTGACACGGCCACTCACACTGACACGGCCACTCACACGGACACTCACACTGACACGACCACTCACACGGACACGGCCACTCACACTGACACGGCCACTCACACGGACACGGCCACTCACACTGACACGGCCACTCACACGGACACGGCCGCTCACACTGACACGGCCACTCACACGGACACGGCCGCTCACACGGACACGGCCACTCACACTGACACGGCCACTCACACGGACACGGCCACTCACACTGACACGGCCGCTCACACTGACACGACCGCTCACACGGACACCGCCACTCACACGGCCGCTCACACTGACACGGCCACTCACACTGACACGGCCCCTCACACTGACACGGCCCCTCACACTGACACGACCACTCACACGGCCACTCACACTGACACGGTCGCTCACACCGACACGGCCACTCACACTGACACGGCCGCTCACACTGACACGGCCGCTCACACTGACACGGCAACTCACACTGACACGACCACTCACACTGACACGGTCGCTCACACTGACACGGCCACTCACACTGACACGGCCGCTCACACTGACACGGTCACTCACACGGACACGGCCACTCACACTGACACGGCCGCTCACACTGACACGGCCACGCACACTCACACGGCCACTCACACGGACACGGCCACTCACACGGACACGGCCACTCACACGGACACGGACACTCACACGGACACTCACACTGACACGGCCACTCACACTGACACCGCCACTCACACGGCCGCTCACACTGACACCGCCACTCACACGGCCGCTCACACTGACACGGCCGCTCACACTGACACGACCACTCACACTGACACGGCCACTCACACGGCCACTCACACGGCCACTCACACTGACACGGCCACTCACACGGACACGGCCGCTCACATGGACACGGCCGCTCACACGGACACGGCCACTCACACGGACACGGCCACTCACACTGACACGGTCACTCACACGTACACGGCCACTCACACTGACACGGCCGCTCACACTGATACGGCCACTCACACTGACACGGCCACTCACACTGATACGGCCACTCACACTGACACGGCCACTCACACGGCCGCTCACACGGACACGGCCACTCACACTGACACGACCGCTCACACTGACACGACCACTCACACGGACACTCACACGGATACGGACACTCACACGGCCACTCACACGGCCGCTCACACGGCCACTCACACTGACACGGCCACTCACACGGACACGGCCGCTCACACTGACACGGCCGCTCACACGGACACGGCCGCTCACACGGACACGGCCGCTCACACTGACACTGATACGGCCGCTCACACTGACACGGCCACTCACACGGACATGGCCACTCACACTGACACGGCCACTCACACTGACACCGCCGCTCACACTGACACGGCCACTCACACGGCCGCTCACACTGACACGGCCACTCACACTGACACGGCCGCTCACACTGACACGGCCACTCACACTGACACGGCCGCTCACACTGACACGGCCACTCACACTGACACGGCCACTCACACGGACACTGACACTCACGGACACTCACACGGACACGGCCACTCACACTGACACGGCCACTCACACGGACACGACCGCTCACACTGACACGGCCACTCACACTCACACGGCCACTCACACGGACACGGCCACTCACACGGACACGACCGCTCACACGGACACCGCCACTCACATGGCCACTCACACTGACGGACACGGACACTCACACGGGCACGGCCACTCACACTCACGCTGACACGGCCACTCACACTGACACGGCCACTCACACGGACACGGCCACTCACACTGACACGACCGCTCACACGGACACGGCCGCTCACACGGACACGACCACTCACACGGACACGACCGCTCACACGGACACCGCCACTCACATGGCCACTCACACTGACGGACACGGACACTCACACGGGCACGGCCACTCACACTCACACTGACACGGCCACTCACACTGACACGGCCGCCGCAGAGTGGACCGAGCTCCCGTATCTGGGTTTTGTCCGGGGAGGCGGGGTCACCAGTGGGCCGGGATGGGTCCGGGGAGGCGGGGTCACCAGTGGGCCGGGATGGGTGGTATCGATTGGCCTGCTCCCATGGAGACCGCCCGGCCGATCAGATTATGCAGGTCATTCAGAGGCGTGGCGTCCGATAAGACCTTATATCCACCGCGGTATGTGTCGTGTGTGGCCGGAATCTACGGACCTTAGTTGTCGAACCTGCTGTGATCACGATACCAATAGCATACGAAAATGCCTGAATGGAACCCATATTTGCTAGCGTGCGACGACATAACGTGCAACTAGCCTGATAACTGATACATGAATCAATCTTCTATTTCATTCCTAGTATCCCTAATTCCTATATAATTTCCCTTTAGTTTGCTATTGGAGAGTCGCGAAGTTGTCCCTGGCGCCTGGCCGCTACTTGTGGCACTTTCCATGTAGCCAGTACTGCACCCACACTGCGCTAAACAATCACAAGGTACAGTAACGGCAGCTGTCGCTGTGCGAGCACGGGGTGCTCCGTACCCCCCCCCCCCCCGCCCGCCTCCAACCACTCCAGTGGGCACTCTGACGTTCCCTGAATGTGCGGCAGGTTCGTCCGCTGATCCACGAGGACTTTGTGGCGGCGCTGTCCAACATCCGAGCCAGCGTGTCCCAGGAGGACCTGCAGTCGTATGTCGAATGGGACAGGAGGTTCGGCACGGGCGGCGCCAGGTAACAGGAGGTTCGGCACGGGCGGCGCCAGGTAACAGGAGGTTCGGTACTGGCGGGATCAGGCGGTAGCAGGAGACCAGAGCCAGAGGGTTGGCCCTCTTCGACGATCGGTCCGTGGTGTAAATGTGGTGTCTCTGGCTTGAATGCGGACTCTGTCGGCTCCAGCCGCTGCCAGCTGTGGAACTGGTCCATCTGTGATATGATGAGCACTGATCATGGGATGTGGGACAACTCGCGATTGGTGTGCATTGGCGCCTGTGAAATCGATCATCGCTCGGTACCTACTCAAAGCGTTAAAGGGGCGTTATGTGCCCCTGTAGTTGTTGAGTATGGGTGACTGCAATTATGAAACCATCAACGAGTAAATGTTATGCGATTTCGTGTTCAGCAATGTTTCTCATCGAGAGTACAGTTTCTCACTATATATTCTCAATACATAATGTTGCTATGCTATTGTGTTTTATCAGCTACTACCTCTCCAAATGAGGGCCGCTCAGTATTCCCTAAGTCATTAAAATCCGTGAGGGCATAATAACCTTCGTTATTTGTTCTTCAAGCACCTGCGTAGCAAAACAGAACTTGGCCACGTCAGTCTGAAATCAGAAAGCACAACAGAGCGGCAGCTCCCTGAGGGAGGGGAGGGGGCAGAGCGGGGCGCGGAGCACAGTAAGCCGGCGGCGGTAGCGCTCCTCTGGGAGGCCGCTCGGCCTGCGGTCCATGTCACACCTCGGTCCTCATATCGACTGGGCCGATGACGGGTACACCCGTCCGTGGCGCGTCCACCTCTCCCCTCACGCTCCCCGCTGACACCAGAGGGGAGGGGGGACTGTGGCAGGACGACACCCCGGCCCCGCGGGCGGCCGCTCCCCGCTGACACCAGAAGGGGCGGCTGGGCCGTGGCAGTACGACATCCCGGCCGCTCCGCTGACACCAGAGGGGGGGGGGGGGGCTGTGGCAGTACGACACCCCGGCCCCGCGGGCGGCCGCTCCCCGCTGACACCAGAAGGGGCGGCTGGGCCGTGGCAGTACGACACCCCGGCCGCTCCGCTGACACCAGAGGGGGGGGGGGGGCTGTGGCAGTACGACACCCCGGCCCCGCGGGCGGCCGCTCCCCGCTGACACCAGAAGGGGCGGCTGGGCCGTGGCACTCCGGCCGCTCGGTCCGGCGATTGTCGAGAAGTATTCTGTCTTCCTGGCGGGCGGTTGACGCCGTGGCGCCGTCCCGGGCGTTACGTCACCTCCAGCCCGGTCTCGTCCAGCGTGTGCAGCCAGTTGAAGACCATCATGTTGCGCTGGTAGCGGGTCAGTGGCCGTCCCCGCTGCCGGTCCACGTCTCGGAACGAGACCCCCTGCTGTGCCGCCGGCGGCGCGGGCCCGGCCGCCTCCTGGGCGGCGGCGGCGGCCGGCGTTGGCGGGTCGGCCGGCTGGCTGGTCGCGGCCTCTCCGCCTGTGACGCCTGTGACGCCTGTGACGCCTGTGACGCCGCTCAGGGGCGGCAGCACCCCGCCGCTGAACAGCTGCTCCAGGTTGAACTCGCTCTGCGACAGCCGGTTAAGCGCCTTGAAGGTGATCTGCAGCCGGCGCCGGATGTAGTTCTGACGTACCTGACGACGCAGAGGCACGACACGTCAGCGGTTTGTCGGCACGTGCGACCTGCGGTCAAATGAAGACAAGGGCGCTCCCTTGGGACTACGGACCAGAGAATGATAATGGTGATGATTTGGGTTTAAGGGTACCGCAGCTACAAGGCTATGTGGCGCCCATACGGACCAGAGAAGTGCAGCACATTGCTTACCAAGATTTGCATTGTAATTGTAATCCTTACTTGCAAATGTATTGGAAGTGGGAGGAGGAATTAGCTTGATCATTATGTTGAGCTCAAACGTTGTGATTATCGCCAGGCTTCAGCAAATGACCAGCTCATTTACAGTGCAAACATCACCGAACCACTATGAAAAGGACTTGCTAGTTGGATTGACCGATGTCCCCTTGTGTCCTAGTTAGGTCACCTGTGACGCTGTCTACGATGTCGCCACGTGGGCCGGACTCCCATCCCCCCCGTCTGACTGAAATAGCCCGCTCTGTCCCGGTGATCGGGCTCAGTTCTCAGTACAGACGCTGCAGGTCGGGGCCGGCCGACCTGCGCTGACAGGAATAGTCCAGCCTGGACCTGGACCGGGCGTGGCCGGCCGCCGCGCCGCCGCGCCGGCGGGGCGATATAAAGTCCAAACAGCTGAGCCAAGTGGGCGCCGTGACGTCAGCAGTCATCTGTGGCGGCCAACGGCGCGGCGCCACTGCACTGGACTGATGGCACCGATCGCCGGCATCCGGGGCAGATCTGGTGACGAGGCAAATGACCTGACGTCCCAATTATCCTGTCACTGAGGCTGGGGTTTCTTCAGCAGTCCGCTCCACTGCTGGCCTGCGTTTGACAAGGCTGCTGCGAAATTATCATACCTAGCCGGTCTAATCTGGGTTAGAGAGCTCTGGTCAATGTTGATCAGTCACCGGGTTCGTGGCAGAATTGTAAAAGGGGGACAGAGACAGAGACAGAGACAGAGACAGAGACAGAGACAGAGACAGAGACAGAGACAGAGACAGAGACAGAGACAGAGACAGAGACAGAGACAGAGACAGAGACAGAGACAGAGACAGAGACAGAGACAGAGACAGAGACAGAGAGAGAGAGAGAGAGAGAGAGAGAGAGAGAGAGAGAGAGAGAGAGAGAGAGAGAAAGAGAGAGAGAAAGAGAGAGACTGAGCTGTCCGTCCCCCGTCCCGGCTGCCCCTCCATCCCACCTCCCCCTGAGCTGCCCCCCGTCCCGGCTGACCTGCCCGTCCCCCGTCCCGGCTGCCCCTCCATCCCACCTCCCCCTGAGCTGCCCCCCGTCCCGGCTGACCTGTCCATCCCACCTCCCGGGTAGAGTAAGGTGGGACAGTGACTGTGGTCCCGGGTAGAGTGGTACAGTGACTGTAGTCCCGGGTAGAGGGGACAGTGACCGTATGTGGTCCCGGGTAGAGTGAGACAGTGACTGTAGTCCCGGGTAGAGTGGGACAGTGACTGTAGTCCCGGGTAGAGTGAGACAGTGACTGGTCCCGGGTAGAGTGGGATAGTGCCTGGTCCCGGGTAGAGTAAGCCAGTGTCTGGTCCCGGGTAGAGTAAGCCAGTGTCTGGTCCCGGGTAGAGTGAGGCAGTGTCTGGTCCCAGGTTAGAGTAAGACAGTGACTGGTCCCGGGTAGAGTGGGACAATGACTGTAATCCCGGGTAGAGTGGGACAATGACTGTAGTCCCGGGTAGAGTGGGACCGTATGTGGTCCCGGGTAGACCCAGCCAGGAATTCTGAGTGGGGCCCAATTGGGCAGAACTCGGGTTTGCCCGACTTGTATGGTTGGGCTAGCCCAGGCTGTAACTCGGTTTCTGACCGGCGTATGACACACTTCGCCAAGCAGAATCCGAGTTACAGCCTGGGCTAGCCCAGCCAAATACGTCGGGCATACCCAACCTAAACCCGAGGTTGAACATCTGCCCGGGCTAACTAGGGCAAAGCCCGAGTTGCTCCGTGCTTTTATAACCGCCGGTAACTGTGGCCCCACATGGGCTAGCCCGAGTACGCGCGACACGGGCTGCTCGGGCTAGCCCGAAGACAGCCCGAGTTGCTTAAAGGGAAATAATGACCTTTTGATTTTGTTAGCAACAATTTCTTAGGCTACCGTTATGGTTTTAACATTATTTTATTTAAATTTAAGAATTAAATAAAATTATTCCCAAATTCAAAGTTGTAAGTTTGGAAAAAATACAAAACAAGTACCTTGTGTACTTCATGAAGGTCATTGACAAATTCGTCCTTCCCTATCATTGTTTACATCTAGTGCGGCATATTTGGAGGCTCTGTGACATTTCCGATCAAACTGAGCGCTGCTCGGACACACGCTAGTAGCGCTTTCGTTCTCCATGGCAACCAGGCGTCAGCCAATCAAAGGCCAGAAAGGGAATACGTTCTGGCTTTTCATTGGCTCACGCCTGGTTGCCATGGAGAACGAAAGCGCTACTAGCGTGCGTTCGAGCAGCGCTCTGATCCGTGAAGCAATCCGTGAAGCATCCGTGATGCATGACTATCAGTATAAATTATGAATAACAACAACATGCAAACTATACCAACTCGAATAAAATAAGGGCGGAATGAATTGAACCCCAGGCAAGCTAGTATTCGCAAAACACTCGGCACTGCGCCACAGTAGCAAAAGGTGAGGGAAATGCATTTTGGATACAATATTATTACGTCACAAGTTTCTGAAGTGTCAATTACTATGAAATACAGTGATAAAATACCTTTAATAATGATTAACAAGAAAATTCAAACTTAAAAACAATAATTTGAATAAGTCTTTAATTAGCTTTCAACTCAAAATCAGATATATTTTGCAATGCTACACAAGAATGGCACCAGTGACGTCATTAACAAAGCCTGCTACGGGACTTGGGTATACTAATCAGGAGCAACTCGCCAAGTGCGCCGAGATGGTTAAGTGCGCCGAGAAGCATGACAATGACTTTGTAAACAAATCGCCGACGCTAAATAGGTCGCCGTCGATGTGCATCGACGAGCTTCCGATTTAATTGCCAGTTTTGTGTCATTGTTTGTTAGTTTTTTGGGGACAAATTATTATTTTGCATGATAATATAAAGCATAGTGTTATATACAGCCACAGACAAATTATAAAATACTCCTAATGTTGAAAACAAATTAATTTATTTTCAAAAATTGAGGGTCGCAACCACTAACTATGCCGCCGTTGATGTGCATCGATGAGCTTCCGATTTTATTGCCTCTTTTTTCAATCGCTGTTAGTTTTAGAAGATCGCCGGGCATATAATCACAACAAGCAGAACGCACAATATATTTTCCACTCCATTGCGTAAAAAAACAATACGGGAAAAGCCCGCAGTTTGATGAGGACCAAAAGTACTTGCAAGTACCGGTCGTTAAAAGTGTGGAACGCTTGTCAACTTTAACTTGAAATATCTTTCGGTGGAAGAGTTTTCATGCAAAATGTGATGAATTTACAATATATTTTGGTCTCGTCTGGCGATTTCAAGTGCTAACTCCATTTTTGTGGAAAAAGGTCATTATTTCCCTTTAATGCACTTTCAAAACAGAGTATAGTGTGGCCCCACGCTGGCTAGCCCAAGTATGGGTGCTCGGGCAAGCCCAGGCTCAAACTGATCGGGTCCCGACCGGACTGTGCTGCGTTATGCCCACCCTGGTAGAGGTCGTTAGGTAATTTTGGCGGGGAGATTCTAGGCCGTATACCCCTATCCTTCATGATCGGTGTTTCGTAACCGATATCCACCCGCCCCTGGCAACGCAGTCTCTACGCTCTTACCAACAAATAACAATCAGTATAATAACGTCAGTATAACCACGCATCCGGAGCGCTTTCACTGATCATGTCCGCCAAGACCGCCATGATATAGCTAATTAATTCGCTAATGGCTTATTTAGAGTGGGACAGTAACTGTAGTCCCGGGTAGAGTGGGACAGTGACTGCGGTCCCGGGTAGAGTGGTACAGTGACTGTAGTCTCGGGTAGAGGGGACAGTGACCGTATGTGGTCCCGGGTAGAGTGGGACAGTGACTGTAGTCCCGGGTAGAGTGGTACAGTGACTGTGGTCCAGGGTAGAGTGGGGCAGTGATCGTCTGTGGTCCCGGGTAGAGTGGGACAGTGACTGTAGTTATGGGTAGAGTAGGACAGTGACTGTGGTCCCGGGTAGAGTATGACAGTGACTTTAGTCCCGGGTAGAGTGGGACAGTGACTGTAGTCCCGGGTAGAGTGGGGACAGTGACCGACTTTAGTCCCGTGTAGAGTGGGACAGTGACCGACTTTAGTCCCGTGTAGAGTGGGACAGTGACTGTGGTCCAGGATAGAGTGGGACAGAGACTGTAGTTCTGGGTAGAATGGGACAGAGACTGTGGTCCCGGGTAGAGTGGGACAGTGACTGTAGTCCCGGGTGGAGTGGGACAGTGACTGTAGTCCCGGGTAGAGTGGTAAAGTGACTGTAGTCCCGGGTAGAGGGGACAGTGACCGTATGTGGTCCCGGGTAGAGTGGGACAGTGACTGTAGTCCCGGGTAGAGTGGGACAGTGACTGTAGTCCCGGGTAGAGGGGACAGTGACTATTGTCCCGGGTAGAGTGGTACAGTGACTGTAGTCCCGGGTGGAGTGGGGACAGTGACCGACTTTAGTCCCGTGTAGAGTGGGACAGTGACCGACTTTAGTCCCGTGTAGAGTGGGACAGTGACTGTGGTCCAGGATAGAGTGGGACAGAGACTGTAGTTATGGGTAGAATGGGACAGAGACTGTGGTCCCAGGTAGAGTGGGACAGTGACTGTAGTCCCGGGTGGAGTGGGACAGTGACTGTAGTCCCGGGTAGAGTGGTACAGTGACTGTAGTCCCGGGTAGAGGGGACAGTGACCGTATGTGGTCCCGGGTAGAGTGGGACAGTGACTATTGTCCCAGGCAGAGTGGGACAGTGAATGTAGTCCCGGGTAGAGTGGGACAGTGACTATTGTCCCGGGTAGAGTGGGAGAGAGACTGCGGTCCCGGGTAGAGTGGTACAGTGACTGTAGTCTCGGGTAGAGGGGACAGTGACCGTATGTGGTCCCGGGTAGAGTGGGACAGTGACTGTAGTCCCGGGTAGATTGGTACAGTGACTGTAGTCCCGTGTAGAGGGGACAGTGACCGTATGTGGTCCCGGGTAGAGTGGGACAGTGACTATTGTCCCGGGTAGAGTGGTACAGTGACTGTAGTCCCGGGTAGAGGGGACAGTGACCGTATGTGGTCCCGGGTAGAGTGGGACAGTGACTATTGTCCCAGGCAGAGTGGGACAGTGAATGTAGTCCCGGGTAGAGTGGGACAGTGACTATTGTCCCGGGTAGAGTGGGAGAGAGACTGTGGTCCCGGGTAGAGTGGTACAGTGACTGTAGTCCCGGGTAGAGGGGACAGTGACCGTATGTGATCCCGGGTAGAGTGGGACAGTGACTGTAGTCCCGGGTGGAGTGGGACAGTGACTGTAGTCCCGGGTAGAGTGGTACAGTGACTGTAGTCCCGGGTAGAGGGGACAGTGACCGTATGTGGTCCCGGGTAGAGTGGGACAGTGACTGTAGTCCCGGGTAGAGTGAAACAGTGACTGTAGTCCCGGGTAGAGGAGACAGTGACCGTATGTGGTCCCGGGTAGAGTGGGACAGTGACTATTGTCCCAGGCAGAGTGGGACAGTGACTATTGTCCCGGGTAGAGTGGGAGAGAGACTGTGGTCCCGGGTAGAGTGGTACAGTGACTGTAGTCCCGGGTAGAGGGGACAGTGACCGTATGTGGTCCCGGGTAGGGTGGGACAGTGCCTATTGTCCCAGGCAGAGTGGGACAGTGAATGTAGTCCCGGGTAGAGTGGGACAGTGGCTATTGTCCCGGGTAGAGTGGGACAGTGATCGTCTGTGGTCCCGGTAGAGTGGCACAGTGACATGCTGTAGTCCCGTGTAGAGTGGGACAGTGACTGTAGTCCCGGGTAGAGTGGGACAGAGACTGTAAGTCCCGGGTTGAGTGAGACAGAGACTGTGGTCCCGGGTAGAGTGGGACAGTGACTGTAGTACCGGGAAGAGTGGGACAGAGACTGTAAGTCCCGGGTAGAGTGGGACAGAGACTGTGGTCCCGGGTAGAGTGGGACAGAGATTAAGTCCCGGGTAGAGTGGGACAGTGACTGTAGTCCCGGGTAGAGTGGGACAGAGACTGTAAGTCCCGGGTAGAGTGGGACAGAGACTGTGGTCCCGGGTAGAGTGGGACAGTGACTGTGGTCCCGGGAAGAGTGGGACAGAGACTGTAAGTCCCGGGTAGGGTGGGACAGAGACTGTGGTCCCGGGTAGAGTGGGACAGTGACTGTAGTCCCGGGTAGAGTGGGACAGAGACTGTGGTCCCGGGAAGAGTGGGACAGATACTGTAAGTCCCGGGTAGGGTGGAACAGTGACTGTAGTACCGGGTAGAGTGGGACAGAGACTGTAGTCCCGGGTAGAGTGGGACAGAGACTGTGGTCCCGGGAAGAGTGGGACAGAGACTGTAAGTCCCGGGTAGGGTGGGACAGTGACTGTAGTACCGGGTAGAGTGGGACAGAGACTGTGGTCCCGGGGAGAGTGGGACAGAGACTTTAGTCCCGTGTAGAGTGGGACAGTAACTGTAGTCCCGGGTAGAGTGGGACAGAGACTGTAAGTCCCGGGTAGAGTGGGACAGATATTAAGTCCCGGGTAGAGTGGGACAGTGACTGTGGTCCCGGGTAGAGTGGGACAGAGACTGTGGTCCCGGGTAGAGTGGGACAGAGATTAAGTCCCGGGTAGAGTGGGACAGTGACTGTGGTCCCGGGTAGAGGGGAACAGAGACTGTAAGTCCCGGGTAGAGTGGGACAGAGACTGTGGTCCCGGGTAGAGTGGGACAGTGACTGTAGTCCCGGGTAGAGTGGGACAGAGACTGTGGTCCCGGGAAGAGTGGGACAGAGACTGTAAGTCCCGGGTAGGGTGGGACAGTGACTGTAGTACCGGGTAGAGTGGGACAGAGACTGTAGTCCCGGGTAGAGTGGGACAGAGACTGTGGTCCCGGGAAGAGTGGGACAGAGACTGTAAGTCCCGGGTAGGGTGGGACAGTGACTGTAGTACCGGGTAGAGTGGGACAGAGACTGTGGTCCCGGGGAGAGTGGGACAGAGACTTTAGTCCCGTGTAGAGTGGGACAGTAACTGTAGTCCCGGGTAGAGTGGGACAGAGACTGTAAGTCCCGGGTAGAGTGGGACAGATATTAAGTCCCGGGTAGAGTGGGACAGTGACTGTGGTCCCGGGTAGAGTGGGACAGAGACTGTGGTCCCGGGTAGAGTGGGACAGAGATTAAGTCCCGGGTAGAGTGGGACAGTGACTGTGGTCCCGGGTAGAGGGGAACAGAGACTGTAAGTCCCGGGTAGAGTGGGACAGAGACTGTGGTCCCGGGTAGAGTGGGACAGAGATTAAGTCCCGGGTAGAGTGGGACAGTGACTGTGATCCCGGGAAGAGTGGGACAGTGACTGTGGTCCTGGGTAGAGTGTGACAGAGACTGTGGTCCCGGGTAGAGTGGGACAGAGATTAAGTCCCGGGTAGAGTGGGACAGTGACTGTAAGTCCCGGGTAGAGTGGGACAGATACTGTGGTCCCGGGTAGAGTGGGACAGAGATTAAGTCCCGGGTAGAGTGGGACAGAGACTGTGGTCCCGGGTAGAGTGGGACAGAGATTAAGTCCCGGGTAGAGTGGGACAGTGACTGTAAGTCTCGGGTAGAGTGGGAGAGATACTGTGGTCCCGGGTAGAGTGGGACAGTGACTGTGGTCCCGGGTAGAGTGGGACAGAGATTAAGTCCCGGGTAGAGTGGGACAGTGACTGTGGTCCCGGGTAGAGTGGGACAGAGATTAAGTCCCGGGTAGAGTGGGACAGAGAATGTAAGTATCGGGTAGAGTGGGACAGAGACTGTGGTCCCGGGTAGAGTGGGACAGAGACTGTAAGTCCCCGGGTAGAGTGGGACAGAGACTCTAAGTCCCGGGTAGAGTGGGACAGAGACTGTGGTTCCGGGTAGGTACTGGGTAGTGGGTCCTGGTCCTGGTAGGTACCAGGTGGGTCCTGGGTCCTGTGGCGTCGGTGTCACATGTATTACGGCGTCGGTGGGTCCTGGGTCCTGGTAGGTAGTGGGTCCTGAGTGGAGTTGGCCAGTGACTTGTATACCTGAACACTGAACAGCGTGGGCCGTGGGGTGGTGATATTCCTATACGATAGCAATGATACCTTATGACCGCAGTTAGAGTGGGAAAACCACTGATAGATGTCGAGCTGAGCGGAGCGAAACGTTCTGAGCTAACTGCATCATAAACACGTATTGTGATTGGTTAATGAATGTGTTGGGGAATCTCGTTATGATCGAAGCACCACCTTTGTTGCGATGCGAACAGATGAGTGGCTGTTCCGACAAAGATGGCGTTGTTAGGCAGCTGGATTATCTGCTAGGCAGTGGTATCGCAGTCGGGGTAAATACTGGCGTGCCACGCACCAGTAGCGTCATTCGGCGCCCGGCGGTCTGGCGTGCCACGCACCAGCAGGGGCGTAACCACCACTGGGGTCACTGGGGATCAGTCCCCAGTAACATTTTCGGATTTTAACATTACGCCTATGGGCGTTGCATGGAAAGAATCGACTTCAATGTGCCTCCGTCCCAACCTACTTTCGGAAGGTGGTTATGCCTATGCGCACCAGTAGCGTCATTCGGCGGTCTGGCGTGCCACGCACCAGTGGCGTCATTCGGCGGTATGGCGTGCCACGCACCAGTGGCGTCATTCGGCGGTATGGCGTGCCACGCACCAGTGGCGTCATTCGGCGGTCTGGCGTGCCACGCACCAGTAGCGTCATTCGGCGGTATGGCGTGCCACGCACCAGTGGCGTCATTCGGCGGTATGGCGTGCCACGCACCAGTGGCGTCATTCGGCGGTATGGCGTGCCACGCACCAGTGGCGTCATTCGGCGGTCTGGCGTGCCACGCACCAGTAGCGTCATTCGGCGGTCTGGCGTGCCACGCACCAGTAGCGTCATTCGGCGGTATGGCGTGCCACGCACCAGTGGCGTCATTCGGCGGTATGGCGTGCCACGCACCAGTGGCGTCATTCGGCGGTCTGGCGTGCCACGCACCAGTGGCGTCATTCGGCGGTCTGGCGTGCCACGCACCAGTAGCGTCATTCGGCGGTATGGCGTGCCACGCACCAGTGGCGTCATTCGGCGGTCTGGCGTGCCACGCACCAGTGGCGTCATTCGGCGGTCTGGCGTGCCACGCACCAGTAGCGTCATTCGGCGGTCTGGCGTGCCACGCACCAGTAGCGTCATTCGGCAGTTGTTTCCGGTAGCGGCTTTGTAAATACAACAGCGAAAGTGTTGACTGATTAGTGCCACCTCCAAAGCCAGGCTACTGTGGCATTGCTCGGCTGCATCATACATAGCAGCACTTAAGACCATAATAAGATCATAAGACGAAATTACTGGCTTCTAAAATCAGGCAAATTTCGGTGGTTTTGATGTTAGACCAAGAAACGCGTCAACGAGAAAACGCTCTTCGGATTGTAATTGATTCAACCCCGTAAACAATAAGTCGGCTAGTATTTGGCCACCTGAATTTAGTCCGGCGGACAATCGATGGCGCACTGTTTATAGAGCTGAATTTCGGCGCGTCGTCTGAAGAAAAAACATGAGGAAATTCACCAAAATGTTGGGATAAACATCCAATCTTCTGACACATCCTGATCTGACTTGTCATGCTATCAGAGTGCAGACTATACCTTTATTGTTAACATTCTGATAGCATGAAAATTATGAGATTTGGATGTGTCCAAAGATTGGATGCTTACCATAAACAATTGATGGTACTAGTTAATTAATTCACCTCCCCAGTTTATGGTGTTCCTGAGGTCCATAATAGAAGAAGAGTAGTCAGCTGACAGTAATATTACAACCAACGCAATAGAAATACCAGGTAGCGCCATCCCAGTGCACATCTTTTATGCGCAGGTTGCCAAATGACGTGTTGGGAGGTACACCATTATATTGATTTTTACACCATTCACCGTTCATTATATTTATGTAAAGTTTACAATATAAAATTAGTTAGTCATCACAGCAGTGATAATCCTGCCACTTAAATTGGAATTAGCGATGCGATCAAAGAACCTCATCAACACGTCCCACCACACAGAAAAAAAAGATACCATCGCTCTCCAGCATATGCTGTTTTGTTTGTTAGTCACCATGGACACATACCAAATTTGTGCACCACAAATGTAAATATTAGCCAAACAAAATTTAAAATACTGCAATGCACAAAATACTCTTAAATTGCTGCCATACCAAAAAAGGACAAGATGCATTTACTTACTATGTTAATTATTTTAACTGAAGGACTAGAACTCAAAACATATATTTAGCCACCCAAAGCTACACTCACTCATGTACAGCATTTTTAAACACCAGAAGAGGTGAACCCTAATACACATCATTTGACCAAACCACCCAATCATGTTGGAGGCATTGGGATAACATAAGCCTGATAAAAGTAGGCTATCTTTGACTGTCTACAAGATGGTCTAGGTGGGTCTGGGGGCTGTCTGGTGTCACCCCCGGTAGGTGCTGCAGCACAGCAAGAGAACCATTCTAAATTTGGGTCCCTGTGACCGTAATTGCTGTAAGGGTTAGGTCAGGTTTGATTTATTTATTGTTTTTGGTGACAGCAAAGCTTTGGTATTACTAGCACACTTTTATGTTTGTTGTATTACTACTCTCTTCTAATATGGACTTCAAGAACACCATTAACTGGGGGGTGAATTACTGAACTATTACCCAATTGATAGCAACAGTAAATCCCACTATCTTCCCATGAATCAATAATCATGATCACACTCAAAACAAAGACCAAAATACATAAAGCACGGATCTTTTTCACTGTAGGTTTGTACTTGGGAATTCGTGATAAATGATGAGAATCGCCGCGCCATAAACGACTTTGTTTATTTGCTACCATATTGCAAAATATTGTTGCCAAATACTGTGACGTCACCCCGGGAGTCGTTTCTCCCTCGTGGGTAAACCTTATTAGTAAAGTAACCTTGGTGGTACCTTTCTGTTGAAGTCGGTATGAGTTATGAGGTGGTACCTTTCTGTTGACGGCGCGTATGAGTCATGAGGTGGTACCTTTCTGTTGAAGTCGGTATGAGCCATGAGGTGGTACCTTTCTGTTGACGGCGCGTATAAGCCATGAGATGGTACCTTTTTGTTGACGGCGCGTATGAGTCATGAGGTGGTACCTTTCTGTTGAAGTCGGTATGAGCCATCAGGTGGTACCTTTCTGTTGACGGCGCGTATGAGCCATGAGGTGGTACCTTTCTGTTGAAGTCGGTATGAGCCATGAGGTGGTACCTTTTTGTTGACGGCGTGTATGAGCCATGAGGTGGTATCTTTCTGTTGACGGCGCGTATGAGCCATGAGGTGGTACCTTTTTGTTGACGGCGCGTATGAGCCATGACGTGGTACCTTTCTGTTGAAGTCGGTATGAGCCATGAGGTGGTACCTTTCTGTTGAAGTCGGTATGAGCCATGAGGTGGTACTTTTTTGTTGACGGCGCGTATGAGCCATGAGGTGGTACCTTTCTGTTGAAGTCGGTATAAGCCATGAGGTGGTACCTTTTTGTTGACGGCGCGTATGAGCCATGAGGTGGTACCTTTCTGTTGAAGTCGGTATGAGCCATGAGGTGGTACCTTTCTGTTGACGGCGCGTATGAGTCATGAGGTGGTACCTTTCTGTTGAAGTCGGTATGAGCCATGAGGTGGTACCTTTCTGTTGAAGTCGGTATGAGTCATGAGGTGGTACCTTTCTGTTGACGGCGCGTATGAGTCATGAGGTGGTACCTTTCTGTTGAAGTCGGTATGAGCCATCAGGTGGTACCTTTCTGTTGACGGCGCGTATGAGTCATGAGGTGGTACCTTTCTGTTGACGGCGCGTATGAGTCATGAGGTGGTACCTTTCTGTTGAAGTCGGTATGAGCCATCAGGTGGTACCTTTCTGTTGACGGCGCGTATGAGCCATGAGGTGGTACCTTTTTGTTGACGGCGCGTATGAGGTCTGCGGCGGAGAAGGGCGTCTGTCCGCTGGCCGTCTGTTGTCGACCCTGTGGCGAGGGCAGCTGTGAGGTGGAGGCCATGTCGCCGACGGCCACCCACGTGCTGCAGGAGCGGCTGGCCTGGTCCAGCCGGCCCGAGGCCAGCTCGGTCCGCAGGCCGAGCAGCGCCGCCTGACTGACGGCCCGCCGCAGCGGCTCCGGCTCCTCCAGCCGCGTGATGTCGCCCGTGCTGAAGCTCTTCGACATGCCCAGCATGCGGCTGAGCAGGCCGCAGGAGCGCAGCAGGTCGGCCTCGTCCTCGCACCAGGCGTCGGCGGTCAACGCGCGCCCTCCGCCGCCGCCGGCCGCGCCGGGCACTCGCAGCCGTGCGCCGGGGCCGGGCGACGGGCCGCGCGAGGCGCCCGGCACGCGCAGGCCGAGCCGCACCATCTCCCCCGGACAGCACGGCGGCCAGACTGGTGTCCGTGCGCAGCGACTCGCGGCTCGGCGACCGGGCCGTGGCCGAGCCACTCACGCTGATCCGGGGACCCTCGGTGCTCATCGTCACCTCTGCGGCAGGACGGCTGGGTCGCTGGCGACCGCACTGTTAGCCGAGACGGGACCCGCTACTGCTGGCTGCTGATTGCTGACCAAGGTTCACTGCTGGCCACCGACTGCTGATTAGCAACTTGATTGCTAGCTGCTGACCTTTGGGGACTGGCTGAGCAGGCCGTTGATTGGAGATTGCTGACTGCCGACCGCTGGCTACTTGTAATGCTGAGCACGGGATGATTTCGGCGGGCTTTCTAAGATAATCTTCCGATTGAGGCGGCCGGGCTTATCCCGCCTGCCGACACCTGATCGGGCAGTGTTCCTCACCGTCAGCACACCCGCGACACTGCCGCGACACTGCCTCACCGCGACACTGCCGCTGTTATCGACACTCGTCCGCGGGCCCGGGCATACACGGGCAGCGACTGACGGGCAGCGTCTGACTCGTACACGGCCAGCGTCTGAATGGCGGGCCGTCGTCACCGGACTCCGGCAGCTCACGCTTCGCCAGGTCGCTTTCGCTTTCGTTCGGGCCGCCTACAGCCACGCCCCTGCAGCCCCGGCGCGGCTGAATCGCGCCAGCTGACGGCCGATCGCGGTCTCAGTGGAGTGTGACCGGCCGCCGCCGTCACCGGCTGCCGTCCGCCGCCGCCGGCCGTCACCGGCTCCCGTCCGCCGCCGCCCGAGTCGCAGCTGAGAGAGCGGCGGTGGCGGCGGCGGCGGCGGCGCGGGGAATCGATGGGCGGGTGGGCGCCGCGTTGTCCGCCGATCGATGCCGGGCTGGCCCGCTGGAACCGCATTCACTGGGCCCGGAGACCAGCCGGGGACCACTGATACCCCAGCACAAGAGACCAGCGGGACCCACTGATACCGGGCACAGAGACCAGCGGGACCACTGATACGGGCACAGAGACCACTGGGACCACTGATACGGGGCACAGAGACCACTGGAACCACTGATACGGGGCACAGAGACCAGCGGGACCACTGACACGGGGCACATATACCAGCGGGACCACTGATACTGGGCACAGAGACCAGCGGGGACCACTGATACGGGGCACAGAGGACACCACTGGGACCACTGATACGGGGAACAGAGACCACTGGGACCACTGATACGGGGCACAGAGACCAGCGGGACCCACTGCTACCGGGTGCAGAGACCAGCGGGACCACTGATACCGGGGCACAGAGACCAGCGGGACCACTGATACCGGGGCACAGAGACCAGCGGGACCACTGATACCGGGGCTACTGGGCACAGAGACCAGCGGGACCACTGATACCGGGCACAGAGACCACTGGGACCACTGATACCGGGCACAGAGACCAGCGGGACCAACTGATACGTGGCCACAGAGACCACCGGGACCACTGACACCGCTTGGAGAGATGGCCACTGACCTGGTCCCACTATTAGCTCTTCGGTCCAGCAAGTTGGACACCGCTGGAGCAGCTTCCGGGTGCCGATGTCCGCGTCTTTGCGTTCGCGTCGCCTTTTTTTCGGAACTCGGCAGACTAGCTAAACATGTGGCCCGCTTGAAAGTTAATATTTTATGAAGGAAGTGAGCCCTGTGGTACCGCCGAAGAGAGCCTCTACCAGACACTTAATGCATTCATTTCCCCGTGTTCTAAATTTGTATAAGCAATTGCGAATTTTGTGTCATGCCATGAAATTTTCCAAGTTTTTCACTGTGGATATCTGGATTTTGACTGCTGCAAAGGCAATGTTTAC